>JAUTXW010000445.1:0-209376 GCA_030620095.1 Kuschelorhynchus macadamiae
TTTTTTAACCTACTTCTAAAAAAAACAAAACAAAAAAATTGGCCCCGTGCAAAAGTACCGCCCTGTAAATTAAAATTAATGTTAAAGAGTTCTAAGTTTATTCTCAAAAGAGCATAAACAATAATAAAATAATGTAAGAAAAAAAATGTCTTCATTTTAGCACTCTAGATTTTTTTTCAGAACAAATACTCACCTTTTATTATTTACTTGGAGCCCTTGGCATCTGACCCCCTCCATTATGTTTTTTGACTATAAAAAAACTGGAAATAAATTGATCTGTCTCAAGATGAGACCTAGATATAGCACTAATATCAAGAAGGTCAGCAATTTCAGCTGAATTTCTTGATGTGAAAACTGAGCAACAGGATTTCGACGAAATTTACTTTGTATAGGTATTTTACGTATAGGAAGTCTGTAACCTTTAACCCATTCTAAGATTAGAGGATTTTTTGTATTATTTTGCCAATTACTATAAAAGTTACTTAGACAAACAATATTATTTACCTCGACTACTTCCTGTAATCCGATCTCTTTCAGTTCCTCTTCAGTTTCTGATCCCTTCTGCTCCTCTCCGCCTTTTTTCGGTGACTGAATTTGAATCGCTTGGCCAAAAAATCCGAGGTCGGACACTTTACGGAAGATGGCTTCTTCGATGGCCCCGAATTTAAACTCGTGCTTCGATAAGATCTGGTTTTGATCTCTACGCTGACCTTTTTCAATTCTTGAGCAGATTTAATATGATTTGATAATTCATCCCTAAAGAGAAGGCCCTCAATAGGTCTGTCCATGACAACCTTTCTAATATTGGTATTAATGGCATTTGATAGTCCATATCTTCTATGCTTAGACAAAGATTGTATTACATCTGATAATAATTTTGATCCATTCGCTAGGTCTTGCAAGTGGTTGTTTGTTTGTTCTGTAGAATATGAAAAATAAAAATTCATTGGAGCAGCAATAGCCAACGCTGCTGCAATCTGTTCCTGAATTAGTGACAAAAAAATTATCCTGCTTAAGCAGGTTCTCCGTGAGACAAGCACTTATTTCGGAGTTAAGCTTTGGTGGTGAGAGTCCCTCTACATTACCAGGTCTAGGATATTTTTCGATAAGGGATTTCCTGTCATTTTTATCCACACCATTCCTACAGAATGTTGTCCACCTGGCGATCTCTGCATGTACTTCTGGACCGACAGCAGTCACTATTAGTGGGTTATTTCCAAGTATCTCAATTAGAATAACTGTCTCCTGGACTGTTTCTGGAGGTGTTACAGCTTTATCTACGTTTGCTTGTACTTCCGCCCCACGTTCTTGATCACCACTGTCAGAACTACTTGATGAGCTAGATGAATCAAAGTACGAATCATCCGACTCACTTGAGCTATCTTTTCTGCCTGCAACAAAGGCTCTAATTGTAATAATTAATATTAGTTATTAATGTATCTAGAGACACCACAAAATATCCTTCCTAATAGATGAAGGAACCCAATATTTTTATTATAATTGTTTTTCCCACTCCTAAGGGCTAAATATTTTGCACTTTCTGACAGTTTTACGTGTGCCCAACCATATTGCGTTGCTGGACATACTGCCACTAGAACAGCAATATAAGTTGCCAGATCACGAATAGAACAGTACTTTCGATTAAGAAATTGGACAGAGGCTAATAAAATCTTTTCTTTTCTCTCGAAAGGTAACGACATTTTCATTTTCGATTAAGAAATTGGACAGAGGCTAATAAAATCTTTTCTTTTCTCTCGAAAGGTAACGACATTTTCATTGCAACAGTATTAAAATTAAAACCTAAAGTTTATATCCTGTGTGGGAGATAATATACTTTTCTCTTTATTTATAATGAAACTATTGATTTCTAGCAATTGTACAACTTTATTAGAATTTTTAATACCTTCCTCATAAGTTGACGTAATTAATAAAATATCATCAAGATATCCCGCACAAACGATACCTAAATTACGTAGTAAAGTACGTAGAGGCTGGTTTTAGTAGCTTGTTAAGCGTAGGGTGCAATAGAGAGCCCAAATGGTAAGCAATTAAAGAAGAACAGCTGTCTATTGTATTCAAATTTAAGATATCTTTTATATTGATCCTCAATATTTACTAAATAATAAGCATCAATCCTGCACAAAAAACTATTTTCATGAACTAAATCTTTAACACTTCTGTAGTCCTCTAATTTAAAATGGGGGGATCTACTGAAAAAATGTTGAATTCTTTAAGATTTAATATAAACCGTAAAGTCCCATTAGGTTTTTTGACTATAAAAAAACTGGAAATAAATTGATCTGTCTCAAGATGAGACCTAGATATAGCACCAATATCAAGAAGGTCAGCAATTTCTGCTGAATTTCTTGATGTGAAAACTGAGCAACAGGATTTCGACGAAATTTACTTTGTACAGGTATTTTACGTATAGCAAGTCTGTAACCTTTAACCCATTCTAAGATTTGAGGATTTTTTGTAATATTTTGCCAATTACTATAAAAGTTACTTAGACAAACAATATTATTTACCTGGACTACTTCCTGTAATCCGATCTCTTCTAGTTCCTTTTCAGTTTCTGATCCCTTCTGCTCCCCTCCGCCTTTTTTCGGTGACTGAATTTGAACCGCTTGGTCAAAAAATCCGAGGTCGGACACTTTACGGAAGACGGCTTCTTCGATGGGCCCGAATTTAAACTTGTGCTTCGATAAGATCTGATTTCTACGCTGACCTTTTTCAATTCTTGAGCAGATTTAATATGATTTGATAATTCATTCCTAAAGAGAAGGCCCTCAATAGGTCTGTCCATGACAACCTTTCTAATATTGGTATTAATGGCATTTGATAGTCCATATCTTCTATGCTTAGACAAAGATTGTATTACATCTGATAATAATTTTGATCCATTCGCTAGGTCTTGCAAGTGGTTGTTTGTTTGTTCTGTAGAATATGAAAAATAAAAATTCATTGGATCAGGAATAGCCAACGCTGCTGCAATCTGTTCCTGAATTAGTAACAAAAAATTATCCTGCTTAAGCAGGTTCTCCGTGAGACAAGCACTTATTTCGGAGTTAAGCTTTGGTGGTGAGAGTCCCTCTACATTACCAGGTCTAGGATATTTTTCGATAAGGGATTTCCTGTCATTTTTATCCACACCATTCCTACAGAATGTTGTCCCCCTACTGGCTATCTCTGCATGTACTTCTGGACCGACAGCAGTCACTATTAGTGGGTTATTTCCAAGTATCTCAATTAGAATAACTGTCTCCTGGACTGTTTCTGGAGGTGGTACAGCTTTATCTACGTTTGCTTGTACTTCCGCCCCACGTTCTTGATCACCACTGTCAGAACTACTTGATGAGCTAGATGAATCAGAGTACGAATCATCCGACTCACTTGAGCTATCTTTTCTGCCTGCAACAAAGGCTCTAATTGTAATAATTAATATTAGTTATTAATATCATAATAAATAAATAGCCATTTTAATAATTTATTTGAAAAAGCCTTTACTCATAGGTTAATAACAACGTGCCCGCCTATAAAACGAAGGTAAGAATTAGGGTTTTTACTTACGTTTATACACCTTAAGCTCCTTATTAAGCTTTCTCATCTTTCGTTGAATTTTCTTCTAAAACTCATCACTTTTACGTTTTTACTTTTACGACACGATAAAATGAATAGGCTTGAAGCAGTGAGGCATGATGTGGCCCGGTATACTTATTTAGCAAGGCAAAAAAATGTTATTTTTCTTTGAATGTCGTAGATAGGTTAGTTGCGCTGTAACTACAGGATGTTGATAATCTGGGACGAGACTGCGAAGTATAATCGTTGTTTCAGTAAGTATGATAGTATCAAGCGTTTAGAGAAGAGAGAGAGAATGCAGGAAAAAAAAGAAAAAGGTTGACTTCCACTAGGATCACCGAGCTAAACGCATGTGCCCGGTAAGGCTCCCTGACAACGAGAAAGAAGTGTAGTTCTTCGTAGTGTTTCGATGGGCAGAAAACGACCATTGTGGTAACATCACTGGGGGAACGTCTTAAATAGTGGGCCAATAGCTGTGAAACGGTGGGTCCTAGGGGATGTGGGAATTGTGATTTCTTCCTCTCGAGAGGCTTATTTAATATGTCCAAAAGTCGTGCGGTGCCCAGAAAGTTCCACAGGAGTGCGTAAGTCCGGCGTCGCTTTGAAAGAAAAAGATATACGTCAATAGTAATAGAAGTCTGCACAATGTGCCTTTCATAAGATAAAAAAATAATAGTAACGTTCAACGACTTACGGAGAGCAGTTGGCTCGACAACCCTAGGCCGTTGCCTATTGGGCTGGAGAATGGCGCTAAAAGCCAAAAAGTGGCAGCCGGCTCCATTTTATAAAGAAAGAAAGAAAAGCTTATGTTAATGTAAAAAATTAACGCTTGATTTGCAGTGTCCGGTCTCGCTTCGCCTCCCAATTTTTTTATATTATCTTCAAATTTGTACTTTCGGCGTAAGTCGTGTGGGTTTAGGACTGCAGGGTGGTAAAAGGTAAGATCTAGGGTTTCGGTTTAATCCACATTCCATTCTGTAGTGGCCTAAAAGACCCTCTGTTAAAGTAGGAGGGTAAAACGTAGTTGTAAATCCTAAGACTCAGGCCACCCTAGTCCGCCTTGCAGTTCAGACAGTCGTAAAAGAATAGTTTGTAAAATAACTTTGTTTTGCTCTCTATGATACCCTGGACCATAATTATCATTTTTTATATAGACGAGCCAAGTCTTTAAAATGAGTAAAAATAAAACAGTGTGTTACTCAGTGGGAACAAGGTAAGTAATTTTTTTTGGGGTATATTCACTTCAAGTGCTATTATATTGTATTGCAAGATGGGTTAAATTTTCTGTTAATTAGCAGGCAAGAGCAACATTTAAAGAATCCGAATTAATATATGAAATCAATTTATTTGGTTTAGTGAAGGCGCTAGATCATGTTCGTTTGTGCTTGTTGCTTTGCGAAATATTACTGAATTTCATTTAATGCGATCAGAAAACTACGCCGCTCTTTTCAATTTATTTTTTTGGCTTACAAAAATAAGAAAGATTAAAAACAGTATGTTTAAATTAAACTTGTGGAAAGAATCCAAGAACTTGGATTTCTTTCCTGACTTGTTAGGACTGTATTACTGGTACGAAAATTGTACGGCTGATAATAATAACTTGTGTTTGAAACTAGCTCAGTTTACTATTTTTGCGTAATACAGTTTTGTAGTTATGTGTTACTAGTTCAGTAAAATTCTACTCGTATATATTCACATGTTACAATAATAATAAATAAAATAATTAAATTATTGCAATCGGTAACACATAGACACGACTAGGACTAGATTCCTCTTCATTTACATATAATGTGTTCTCGTTGACAGCTGACACAGATTAGGAATGTCGTAGACGTACTATACTCCAGATCCTAACTTATGATTGACTAGCGTTCTTCATATGAAATCATAGAATAATAATAGAGTTGCTGCGCCATTAAAGAAAATTAAGTCATCCTTGAGCGATTAAAGAAAATTAAGTCAAAAGATTAAAATTACAAATTACATATTTTAAAAAGAACACAGAACAGAGTACATAGAATCCTCTACACTTTCATATAACTCGTTGACACTGATTAAGAATGTCATAGACGTACTATACTCCAGATCCTATCTTATGATTGGCTAGCGTTCTTCAAATGAAATTATAGAATAATAATAAAGAGTTGTTGCGCCATCAAAGAAAATTAAGTCATCCTTACGCGATTAAAAAAGCTCTTACGGCTGGAGTCAACTAAGAAATCATGGTTCTTGGGTTTAGACCTTGTCAAACTGAAATTTCTTTCCTGTTTGCAAAATTACAATTAGACCATTAATTCCCATTTTCCACCAGCCATGTGTGCCATGACCAAGCATAAATATGCATTTCAATTAATAAGTTCTAAACAGTTCAAAAAATTAAATTAAAGTAAAAGACCAAGAAGTTACAGACCAGAATAAGGAGTATTCATTTATAGTAAAAATGGTTAGTGGCACTGTAGTAAAAATTCCTGTGAGGTAAAAGGAGTCGCAACCTGGGAAAAAGTAATGCCCTATAAAGTGTTCTGAAATATTTCATAGCCACTCTGTAGGGATTATTCACAGCATACAGTACTTCAAATGTTTAATAATAAAAACTAAAAAAATTAAAATATTAACACTCCCTATCTCAAAAACGAATGCCTCGCAAGCAGATGTTAATATGAACTTCTAGCCCTAAAGTGAGCCAAAAATTACGTCCTGCATTTTTTTTGCACCAATCAAAAAACACCCTGTACAAAAGTAAATACAAAATTTGGACACTAAATACAATTTAATATTAGTTCGAAAGCTGGCCTCATGTTTCATTGCTAAATCTGCTTAAAAGCAGATGATCTTTTTATATATATATATATATATATATATATATATATATATATATATATATATATATATATATATATATATATATATATATATATATATATATATATATATATATATATATATATATATATATATATATAATATATATATATATATATATATATATATATATATATATATATATATATATATATATATTTGTCCTGTTAAAGTTTAGAATAAACTTTTGCTAGTGCACAGGCGGGACTAATGCTATTCTCGAATTGAACACCTCTGTCAAGAATGATATGACTTCCTGAAGACTATATCAAAAAGGGTCAAGTAGATTCTTACCACAGTAATTCCACCCAAGGCCCATAGGCCCAAAATAAAGGGGTTCACAAGTAAAGAGACTTCGGAATAAGGGATACCAGGGTTGACTCCTCGGCCATCTAGGAACTATCAGAATTCCAGATGCTTTATCGTAAATAATCTTTTTTATGGTTTTGTTTATAATACTAAAAAGGGGAAAGCATAGAAATAACGATCTGCCCATGATACAAGAAAAGCATCACCTGAAATGGAATCTGGGTACGGTTCCCATGAGATATATAAATTGCATTTTGCATTTAGTTTCGAAGCAAATAAATCTATTTCTGGGGGTTTAAAAATATGACATATTTTGACAAAAGTTCATAGTTTAAGATTTGTGTTGATATAGGATGCGAAATCGTATAAATTTCAAAGCTCGCAATATTCCCAAATTTCCTGAGCAATTTTGTTTAACTTTTTATATCTTACACCACCCATTTTATTTATATACGCTATTGCTGTAGTGTTACCTACGCTAAGCAGAATGTTTACGTTCTCTACATGTTTTGTAAAAGACATCACAAAATATCCTTCCTAATAGAGGAAGGAACCTCAATCTTTTTATTATAATTGTTTTTCCCACTCCTAAGGGCTAAATATTTTGCCCTTTCTGACAGTTTTACGTGTGCCCAACCATATTGCGTTGCTGGACATGCTGCCACTAGAACACCAATATAAGTTGCCAGATCACGAATAGAACAGCACTTTCGATTAAGAAATTGGACAGAGGCTAATAAAATCTTTTCTTTTTTCTCGAAAGGCAACGACATTTTCATTGCAACATTTGAAATCTAGGATATTTTTCGATAAGGGATTTCCTGTCATTTTTATCCACACCATTCCTACAGAATGTTGTCCCCCTACTGGCTATCTCTGCATGTACTTCTGGACCGACAGCAGTCACTATTAGTGGGTTATTTCCAAGTATCTCAATTAGAATAACTGTCTCCTGGACTGTTTCTGGAGGTGGTACAGCTTTATCTACGTTTGCTTGTACTTCCGCCCCACGTTCTTGATCACCACTGTCAGAACTACTTGATGAGCTAGATGAATCAGAGTACGAATCATCCGACTCACTTGAGCTATCTTTTCTGCCTGCAACAAAGGCTCTAATTGTAATAATTAATATTAGTTATTAATATCATAATAAATAAATAGCCATTTTAATAATTTATTTGAAAAAGCCTTTACTCATAGGTTAATAACAACGTGCCCGCCTAAAAAACGAAGGTAAGAATTAGGATTTTTACTTACGTTTATACACCTTAAGCTCCTTATTAAGCTTTCTCATCTTTGGTTGAATTTTCTTCTAAAACTCATCACTTTTACGTTTTTACTTTTACGACACGATACAATGAATAGGCTTGAAGCAGTGAGGCATGATGTGGCCCGGTATACTTATTTAGCAAGGCAAAAAAATGTTATTTTTCTTTGAATGTCGTAGATAGGTTAGTTGCGCTGTAACTACAGGATGTTGATAATCTGGGACGAGACTGCAAAGTATAATCGTTGTTTCAGTAAGTATGATAGTATCAAGCGTTTAGAGAAAGAGAGAGAGAATGCAGGAAAAAAAGAAAAAGGTTGACTTCCACTAGGATCACCGAGCTAAACGCATGTGCCCGGTAAGGCTCCCTGACAGCGAGAAAGAAGTGTAGTTCTTCGTAATGTTTCGATGGGCAGAAAACGACCATTGTGGTAACATCACTGGGGGAACGTCTTAAATAGTGGGCCAATAGCTGTGAAACGGTGGGTCCTAGGGGATGTGGGAATTGTGATTTCTTCCTCTCGAGAGGCTTATTTAATATGTCCAAAAGTCGTGCGGTGCCCAGAAAGTTCCACAGGAGTGCGTAAGTCCGGCGTCGCTTTGAAAGAAAAAGATATACGTCAATAGTAATAGAAGTCTGCACAATGTGCCTTTCATAAGATAAAAAAATAATAGTAACGTTCAACGACTTACGGAGAGCAGTTGGCTCGACAACCCTAGGCCGTTGCCTATTGGGCTGGAGAATGGCGCTAAAAGCCAAAAAGTGGCAGCCGGCTCCATTTTATAAAGAAAGAAAGAAAAGCTTATGTTAATGTAAAAAATTAACGCTTGATTTGCAGTGTCCGGTCTCGCTTCGCGTCCCAATTTTTTTATATTATCTTCAAATTTGTACTTTCGGCGTAAGTCGTGTGGATTTAGGACTGCAGGGTAGTAAAAGGTAAGATCTAGGGTTTCGGTTTAATCCACATTCCATTCCGTAGTGGCCTAAAAGACCCTGTGTTAAAGTAGGAGGGTAAAACGTAGTTGTAAATCCTGAGACTCAGGCCACCCTAGTCCGCCTTGCAGTTCAGACAGTCGTAAAAGAATAGTTTGTAAAATAACTTTGTTTTGCTCTCTATGGTACCCTGGACCATAATTATCATTTTTTATATAGACGAGCCAAGTCTTTAAAATGAGTAAAAATAAAACAGTGTGTTACTCAGTGGGAACAAGGTAAGTAATTTTTTTTAGGGTATATTCACTTCAAGTGCTATTATATTGTATTGCAAGATGGGTTAAATTTTCTGTTAATTAGCAGGCAAGAGCAACATTTCGAGGGCCGAGAACCATAGGGTTCCAAGCGACATTCTGTACAAAATTTGTTTTTTTACAGAAACCTGTTCTACTAAACGTTCTGCATCTTTTGCTCTAAAAATTTCTTTAATATGTTCATAGATGGCGCCAAAATCAAAAGAGAAATATAGTCTCAAGTACACGTGACGCTTTAAGGTTGGAACCATATAGTTCTAAGTGCAGTGACAGTGACATTGTTGTTAGTTTATTATTATTATTCGCGATGTCCTCTGCTTCTGAAAGCGAATCTTGGGAAGATTTTTGCAGCTCTGGCTCAGAATATGTTCCAAAAAATAGTGACAAGAATAATAGGTAATTTTTAATCATTCAAAGTCGAAAAATGCAATGGTTTATTTTTATATGAATAACTAACCTCAATTTCAGGCATGCAGATTTTGATACATCAGAATCAGATAGTTCCGGTATTGAAGCTGCAAAGAATAAAAAGGAACAACAATTATTTGGGAATAAAACCTTAACAGTTAAAAGAAGGTATATAAATATTTAGATCTTTTAGGTATTAAAAATTTATAAAGTCATTGTATGGCTTTTTCTACCAGTTGTTTCCGAATAAATAAATCTAACCCATTTTTTCAATTTATTTTAGGCTATATCCAGAAATTGGCGAGTCATCTAAAGTTTTTAGGAAGACTCTAGTTGATACTATTAACATCACTCAAGAGAGGTATGTTTTGATTTTTAAAATAAAGCATGGCTTATATTTCTGCCAGTTGTTTCCGAATTCATAAATTTAACATGTTTTTATTCAATTTATTTTAGGCAATATCCGGAATTTGGCGAGCCATCTGAAGCTGAAGTTCCAAAAAAGCCTCTACCTGATTCAGAAAACATCACTCAAAAAAGGTATGTTTTTCCTTAAAAAATAAAGTATGAATATCGCTTTACAACAGTAAACATGATTTTTGTCTGAAAAATATTGGTTAAAAATATTGTTACAGGGGTGAGTCCATTCGTATAGTAGAATACACTGATACATCAAATTCCGATTCAGATTCATCTGAAGCTGAAGTTCCAAAAAAGCCTCTACCTGATTCAGAAAACATCACTCAAAAAAGGTATGTTTTTCCTTAAAAAATAAAGTATGAATATCGCTTTACAACAGTAAACATGATTTTTGTCTGAAAAATATTGGTTAAAAATATTGTTACAGGGGTGAGTCCATTCGTATAGTAGAATACACTGATACATCAAATTCCGATTCAGATTCATCAGAGAAAACACCCATGAAGGAAGTTATTAGGACTCGAAAACGAAAGAGAAATCCGCAAGCATGGAAGAAAAATAAAAGAAGAGAAAATTATAAAAAAGGAAAAAAATATGTAAGTGCGAAAGGAAGGATCATTCCAGCTAAGGTAATTGATAGGAGTAAAGATTGCAATATGACCTGTCGTTTCCACTGTAAAGAAAAATTTAATGACGAAATAAGAGAGGAAATAAAAAGTAGCTATTACTTACTAGATCAAAATGAAAAATATGGATTTTTACTGAACATGACAAGGAAAGTTTTAATTAAAAGAAAAAGAAGTAAAGTAACTAATTACAAGTCATTTTCATTTGAATATTATTTGGAAAAGGAAAATGAGAAATTGCGTGTGTGCAAGCAATTTTTTTTAAATACTCTCTGTATAAGTCAGAAACCTATTTATAATGTACATATGAAAAAAAGTGATTCAGGAACTCCACAGTCTGACAAAAGAGATCATATTCTTTGGGAGAAGAGATCATAATAATCATAACTAGGAGTCAAATAAACAGATAATATCAAAACCAATATAAAAAACACTTAATATCTAATACTTAATAATAATAAATATAAAATTGTAAAACATTACTAAAATACAATAAATAATAACATTAATATCATGCTAATTTTCTAATACAGGGAAAATAAGTTGACTTTTAGAAGTCTGTTATCAATCTATTTATCGATTTGCCACTTTGTATGTTCTTTGTGTGTAATACCTGCATATATTCTAGACAAAATTAAAAAAAAAAAGTATCGATATGATCATCCAACAGTGGTATCACGTATGCTGAGGAGTATAACAACTAAATGCTTGAGAAGCGGAACAAAATAAAAATACGTAGGTACGGTACCTACTATATAGAAAAAAAAATAAAAATTCAGAAAAAAAACAACTCTTCTTGAAAAACAAAAGAAATAATTATGATTCTATACATCATCTTCATCTTCTGATAAGACATAACCCAAACATAAGTCCTCATCTTCCAATTCTTCAATTGGATTATTAGATAGTATTTGGTCTAGAGATAAGGGCATTTGTGGTCCCTCAAACCACGTTATTGCGTATTTCCCATCCTCCAAAATCCAACCATTATTCGTTGGATTATAAAAGGATGGGGTTTTAAGTGTAGCAGAGTTCCAAATCGCACAAACTTAATTAAGTCTTTTAATTTTTAACTCTAGTACACTTTTGCATGGCGGTAACATGCTTCCATCCATTTTTTTTAAATTGTCCAAAGGACCTTTATTTTTGGTAGGTTTAATGTGCGACATAAATATATCGAATCGCGCTTCATTTACATCGCACAATTTAGCTTTTTTATATATAGCGCAAATAAATTTTTCCACGCAGTCTACCTGTTCTCTTGAAATATTCTCTTGCTGTCCAAACGTGCCTAATATTTTTTGAATATTGTTGAGTATTGATAAATTTATCGAACACAAGATGTATTGTATTTCCTGGATGGTGACAGACTTTTTTCAGAATATGTACAGCTACTTTCCCAAACGTTTGTGGCGTTTCACCAATTAGGTGTAATAGGAAAAAACCATCAATTATAGTACAGTGTATTTGATCTGGTGGCTGTGAAGTAACTTCTTTTTCTAATAGCTTAAAAAGGCTTGATTTGTCTGTCTTATTGAGGCTCCCGTCTATATGACCCAAAGATAAGGGAACAGGTGTTAAAGGAAATGATAGAACACTCATAAGATCAATTTTGTTCTCCAAAGATAGAGCCAAAATTCGTCCCGTCAAGTCACGGTCAAATCGAACCACCTCCATTTTCCCATTGCTCTTTACTTTGATTTTATTTTCCGAAGCAAAAGTTGAAACCTCTTGTTTTTTGATACTTTTTTCGAATCTACTTTCATCTGTGGCACAATCTGTTATGAAGTTATTTCGTCTAGTATCTCCAATACTTACTATATTGAGCAAAAACTCTTTAGTTTTATCAGATGCTGACTTTCCCGTAAATATATTGAATAAACATTCCTTATTTATTTCGCAATTGAATGGATTAATGTTGTTTTCAATTTCAGCAAGTAGTATTTTTAGCGTTGCATTATCTTTTTTCACGACATGTGGCCTAGAAGCGTTAGTGACATCCTCCCGCTTATTTATGTCTAGGGCTTCTAGCATATGAGAAGTCAATGTAGTCCGAATAGAATGACTCAAAGCCCATCTTTTCCTTGCTGATATTGAATTAGTTATATTGGAGATACCTTTCAGTTTATTCGCTGCATCAGCGTTGATCGTTTGTTCAAGGGTCAAATCGACAGAAGTTCGTGAAAAATTTTTTTTTGTTCGTTTTATCGAAATCCCCCCGTTTTCCAGTAGCGGACTTAATCCAGGGTGGGTCGTATCTATATTGACAAGATTTGAATAATATTTGATTATCCATCTTGAATAATTTTGATGATTCATCGCAAACATCAGGCTGGAAATTCGCAATAAACAAAATTTAAATAATTGTATGTCATTTGTACGGATACTTCTAGAAAATTCGATGTAGAGTTTAAAGAAATGTATGTAAGTTATCCAAAACTGTGCTGTTGCGCCGTGTTCTCCGAACTGAGTTTGTTGACAATACGCTTCATAATCCTCAAGAAGAGATTTCAAACAAGGTGGAAGGTTCAAATTTTGGTTATAATCTTCATTTTTCTCCTCAATTTTATGTATTTCGTTTTTAATAGTTTCGAGGTCATAGGACTTGGTTTGTAGATATTGTCGAAAATGTAAAAGTTGTAACGCAGTTGAAAAAATCTGAACTTGATGTTTCGACAAATCGGTCGAAATTATCAAAAGCAAGGGATGTATTTAAATCA
Source organism: Kuschelorhynchus macadamiae (assembly GCA_030620095.1). Lineage (NCBI taxonomy): Eukaryota > Metazoa > Arthropoda > Insecta > Coleoptera > Curculionidae > Kuschelorhynchus > Kuschelorhynchus macadamiae. Next base: position 13,440 of record JAUTXW010000445.1, read on the forward strand.
GGAGAAAGTATAACGTCACTTGGTATAAAGGATTTTGGCTGTGTAGCAGCAAAAGTTAACTTTGTTTCGAGACCTTCAATTACCGTATAAGAAGCGCTGTGTCCTAGTTTGTTCAAAATATCTATAACTTTACGACTTCCTGTAAGATTTTTCATAACTAAGCCCAGTTCCATATGTTTTGAGGGTTTTAGGCGACCGTTAGTAGCACAAAAAACTATATCTTGGGAAATTGAATCTACTTTCATTTTAACATTAAGATCTTTTTTTTTAATCCTTGGTCCACACAATAAACTCTCTAGAAATTCTTTCAGCAAATCTGGCACTGTGCATTCCCCGTCATAGACATGCTTTAATAGTAGTTCATTGGGCAAATTTTTTTTCTGAATTTTCATAATTTCCCTTCGCAAATAAAATGCAGTATTTTGAACATTCATTTTAACACTGTTTGTTTTAGTTGTACACATTTGAATGGCGTTTGCTACGTTAACTTGTGGGGCATGAATGATGGTTCTATTATTAAATTTAGAGAAACATATTTGGCTTCCGTATATAACTAAAAGTTTTTTTCTCAAATGTGCTAAGTTAAAATCAGGTACTTCTGGTACTTCCCCAATGTCACTTTCAGATTGAAATTCGGAATATTGTTGTAAATATAAGTTATGAATATGCGACAAATAATAAGAATTATGTTTTTCTAAAATGTCTACATCAATAAATTTTGAAACTTCGACCATTGTGCGTCTATGCAAATCCCTACTTAAATGCCAATTTTGTTTAGGTATTGGGCGCTTAATTATTGCATTGTATCGTTTTTGATAAGTTAATCGACAAATAGAGTGGTAACATACTTCTTTAGCAATAAAATCAGTATCTAATATTTTCGACAACAGTTTATAGTCTTTTAAACTAGAAGCGTAGTTTTTAATTTTACGTTCAAAATTTTTGGTGGAACAAGATATTAAACCTAATCTAGTTTTACCTTTGTACCGGTACCTCTTGTCACAAAAAATGCAGGTATTTTTGAGGATTCCGGTATTTTCATTCCTCAGAAGTGCTTTCTGCTTGGATCGGGTTGGTTTTGGTTCTATTGTAATGCCTGCTGTGTCTTCCATAATGGTTTCTTGAGGTTCAAAGAATACCGCAATGTCTTTTTCGGCTATTTCATCCGTTTTAGATTTTTTTATGGCTGTAAATTTTCTATAGCATGATGAATGATAGTATTTCCAATCATCCAGAGCATTAGGCAAACAAACACCTTGGTATTTCATATTATATTTTCTTCTAGCAACTAACACCTTCCGGCATTTTTGTAATGTCTCTTTGGAAAATTGCTTGAGTGCTTCTTTCGAACTTTTACCATCATCTATGTGGATGGAACATGTAGGCATGACAGCACTAGTTTCTAACTGTGACGTGTTTGACGAGGTACTTGGAGTACAATCATTGGAGTCCATATTCTAAGAAATAAAGAATATATCAGAAACTCGCTCACCTACCTTTCTTTCCGCACACTCAATAAAATACATATGCATATTATTATATTCTAACAAATAAATTTCGGAAAGGAAAAAAGTCATAAATGTAATAAAATTAGCTAAATTAAGTCGATACCCAAATAACATTATTCATTCCTTACTACAATAAATTATATTTTAATTATGAATATTTAAACAAAAAAATAACTATCTGACAACAGCGCCTTTTTATGAAAGCATTCCTTCTACTCCGTGAAGAACGCACGAGAGTAGTATATAAAATACAGCTGTTTTTACGAGGTTAGGTGTAGGTGCTTTTCTCATTCTGTACATAGTAAAATGTTATATACAGGCAATATAAGTGCAACAACTAATGTATACCAAAAATAATGAAATTATAATATACAAGAGCTAAAAGACGTCCTTTCCAATAACCATTTACATCTCGAATATTATTTCTAATCTTAGCATAATTATTTATGTACATATAAAAGATACTTACTGAATATGGGAAAAGGAACAAACGGTAGTATAATAAATATGTCACACTTCACAGATTGAACACTGCCTTTTTTATTACTTCCAATAAAAATGAGCTAATACTCTTCGCATAGAGCTGTAACGCATGCAGATTTGTTTACATTTCAACGTAAGCGAGTTCGCCGATTGAAAACCGGGGTTGCCGATTTTCGTGATGTTCGAACAAAATAAAAATTGCTTTGGGCTGCTAAATTTCTTATTGAACACATGTGTAAAAGAAATAGACAAAATTATTGTCATCTATAAAACACAAGCAATGTAGATACGTTATTTATGTATACCTTTTTTAGGAATTAATATAACGAGAATAATTCTTCATTATTATTAAAATAAACGGACTTATTAATTGAATAACACATCGATATTTGATTTTTTTTTCTTTTGAAAATACGAAGTATATCATTGATTAACCGCCTTGAAACATAGCACAAGCGTTGCGAGATAACAATATCCAATATTTGAAGATAATAGCACGGTAACGTTAGAGCTTCAACGGCGTCTGCTCTTTCATGTTGACCGTCTGCCGGATTTTTAACCCTTTCGCGTCGACTTTATTTTTAAAATTTTTTATTTCAAATTACTGTTGGGTTATATATGTCCCAGAGCAAATTCAAAAAATTCAGATGGGAGCTGGTCGAATCATATTTGAATACTAAGTTGTCCCACACGCTTTCTAATGCTTTAGGAGCAATTTTTGTATTACGGGTTGCCGATATTTATAGGTTAGTTTGTATTTAGAGTAATTAAGACTGCCACGTGTTGTTGTTTACTGCAGAATATAAGCCATTTTTCCAGAATTACGTTAAAATAATTGAATATAGTGTTTGGACCATGACCAGGTAAGTTTTATAAATACCTTGGCCCAGTTTTATCATAATATAATTCTATTTTTTTGGCTTTTTATAAACAAAAGTTGCGTCGGGACATATATGCCCCAGCCGAATTCTTTTTTGGTATGTTATTGTCCCACTAGTGTTTTACCGACACATATTTTTAGGCGGCGATTTTTAACCCAAAAAGAGTTAGAGGCTCTCGTGGAAGAAGGTTTATCTGATGTATCTTCCGAAGAAGACCCATTCCAAGACAGTGGGTCAGAATACTTAGAAGAGGATACTTCTTCTAGTGATAATTCTAACGTTGGAGAGACTATTTCAAAGCGTAAAAAAGTTCTAAAAAAAAAGTCTAAAAAATCTAAAAAATTGAGCCGACTTTTTCGGACCATACTGAAGCTTCGACGTCTTTTCATAATGGTGAAAATGAATTTTCTAGCAGCTCTGACAGTTCGGATGACGAACTTGTTCAACCAGATACCCCCGCCCCTTCAGCAGACAATATTGTGATATGGAAAGAAGTTGTTGTTGGGGATGGGTGCCCTAACAAATATTTTCTAATGTTTTCAAGAAATCAGGGTCTTCACAAGAATCAAAGGAAGCATCCATTTAGTACGAAAGCTCTCACGGCTGGAGTCAACTAAAAAATCATGGTTCTTGGGTTTAGACCTTTTCAAATTGAAATTTCTTTCCTATTTGCAAAATTACAATTAGACCATTTTTTCCCATTTTCCACGAGCCATGTGTGCCATGACCAAGCATAAATTACATTTCCATTAATAAGTTCTAAACAGTTCAAAAAATTAAAGTAAAAGACCAAGAAGTTACAGAACAGAATTAGGAGTTTTCCTTGATAGTAAAAATGGTTAGTGGCACTGTAGTAAAAATTCCTGTGAGGTAAAAGGAGTCGCAACCTGGGAAAAAGTAATGCCCTATAAAGTGTTCTGAAATATTTCATAGCCACTCTGTAGGCATTATTCACAGCATACAGTACTTCAAATGTTTCAGAATAAAAACTAAAGAAATTATAATATTAACACTTCCTATCTCAAAAACGAATGCCTTGCAAGCCGATGTTAATATGAACTTCTAGCCCTAAAGTGAGCCAAAAGTTATGTCCTGCATTTTTTGTCACCAATCAAAAAAACACCCTGTATCAAAGTAAATTCAAAATTTGGACACTAAATACAATTTGATATTAGTTCGAAAGCTGGCTTCATGTTTCATTAAGACCCATTAGGTTTTTTGACTATAAAAAAACTGGAAATAAATTGATCTGTCTCAAGATGAGACCTAGACATAGCACCAATATCAAGAAGGTCAGCAATAGTCTGCTGAATTTCTTGATGTGAAAACTGAGCAACAGGATTTCGACGAAATTTACTTTGTACAGGTATTTTACATATAGGAAGTCTGTAATATTTAACCCATTCTAAGATTAGAGGATTTTTTGTAATATTTTGACAATTACTATAAAAGTTACTTAGACAAACAATATTATTTACCTCGACTACTTCCTGTAATCCGATCTCTTCCAGTTCCTCTTCAGTTTCTAATCCCTTCTGCTGCCCTCCGCCTTTTTTCGGTGACTGAATTTGCACCGCTTGGCTAAAAAATCCGAGATCGGACAGTTTACGGAAGACGGCTTCTTTGATGGCCCCGAATATAAACTTGTACTTGGATAAGATCTGGTTTTGATCTCTACGCTGACCTTTTTTCAATTCTTGAGCAGATTTAATATGATTTGATAATTCATCCCTAAAGAGAAGGCGCTTAATAGGTCTGTCCATGACAACCTTTCTAATATTGGTATTAATGGCATTTGATAGTCCATATCTTCTATGCTTAGACAAAGATTGTATTACATCTAATAATAATTTTGATCCATTCGCTAGGTCTTGCAAGTGGTTGTTTCTTTGTTCTGAAGAATTTGAAAAATAAAAATTCATTAGAGCAGCAATATCCGACGCTGCTGCAACCTGTTCCTGAGCTTAAGCAGGTTCTCCGTGAGACAAGCACTTATTTCGGAGTTAAGCTTTGGTGCTGAGAGTCCCTCTACATTACCAGGTCTAGGATATTTTTCGATAAGGGATTTCCTGTCATTTTTATCCACACCATTTGCTACAGAATGTTGTCCACCTACTGGCGATCTCTGCATGTACTTCTGGACCGACAGCAGTCACTATTGGTGGGTTATTTTCAACTATCTCAATTAGAATAACTGTCTCCCGGACTGTTTCTGGAGGTGGTACAACTACATCTACGTTTGCTTGTACTTCTGCCCCACGTTCTTGATCACCACTGTCAGAACTACTTGATGAGCTAGATGTATCAGAGTACGAATCTTTCGACTCACTTGAGTTATCTTTTCTGCCTGCAACAAAGGCTTTAATTATAATAATTAATATTAATTACTAATATCATAACTACTAAATAGCCATTTTAATAATTTATTTGAAAAAGCCTTTACTCATAGGACAATAACAACGTGCCCGCCTATAAAACGAAAGTAAGAATTAGGAGTTTTACTTACGTTTGTACACCTTAAGCTCCTTATTGAGCTTTCTCATCTTTCGTTGAACTTATCACTTTTACGTTTAGGCATTTTGAACGCACTTTACGATAGGATACGACACGATACAATGAATAGGCTTGCAGCAGTGAGGCCCGATGTGGCCGGTATGCTTAGTCAGCAAGGCAAAAAAATGTTATTTTTCTTTGAATGTCGTAGATAGGTTAGTTGCGCTGCAACTACAGGGTGTTTATAATCTGAGACGAGACTGCGAAGTATAATCGTTGTTTCAGTAAGTGTAATAGTATCATGCGTTTAACCCGGTGCAAAATAAATGAAGTGTGTGAGATCTTTTGTTTTATGAAGACACAAAGAGAAAGATAGAGAAAGAGAGAGAGAGAGAGAAAGGTGCGGTGCCCAGAAAGTTCCACAGGAGTGCGTAAGTCCGGCGTCGCTTTAAAAGAAAAAGATATACGTCAATAGTAATAGAAGTCTGCACAATGTGCCTTTCATAAGATAAAAAATAATAGTAACGTTCAACGAGTTACGGAGAGCAGTTGGCTCGACAACCCTTGGTCGTTGCCTATTGGGCTGGAGAATGGCGCTAAAAGCCAAAAGTGGCAGCCGACTCCATTTATAAAGAAAGAAAGAAAAGGTTAGGTTAATGTAAAAAATTAACGCTTGTTTTGAAGTATCCGGTCTCGCCTCGCCTCCCAATTTTTTTATATTATCTTCAAATTTGTGCTTTCGGCGTAAGACTTGTGGGTTTAGGACTGCAGGGTGGTAAAAGGTAAGATCTAGGGTTTCGGTTTAATCCACATTCCATTCCGTAGTGGTCTAAAAGCCCCTCTGCTAAAGTAGGAGGGTAAAACGTAGTTGTAGATCCTAAGACTCAGGCCACCCTAGTCCGCCCTACAGTTCAGACAGTCGTAAAATAACTTTGTTTTGTTCTCTATGGTACCCTGGACTATAATTATCATTTTTTATATAGACGAGCCCAGTCTTTAAAATGAGTAAAAATAAAACAGTGTGTTACTCAGTGGGAACAAGGTAAGTAATTTTTTTTAGGGTATATTCACTTCAACTGCTATTATATTGTATTGCTAGTTGGGTTAAATTTTCTGTTAACTAGCAGGCCAGAGCAACATTTAAAGAACCCGAATTAATATATGAAATCAATTTATTTGGTTTAGTGAAGGCGCTAGGTCATGTTCGTTTGTGCTTGTTGCTTTGGGAAATACTACTGAATTTCATTTAATGCGATCAGAAAACTACGCCGTTCTTTTCTATTTATTTTTTTGGCTTACAAAAATGAGAAAAATTAAAAACAGTATGTTTAAATAAAACTTGTTGAAAGAATCCAAAAACTTGGTTTTCTTTCCTGACTTGTTAGGACTGTATTACTGGTACGAAAATTGTACGGCTGATAATAACTTGTGTTTGAAACTAGCTCAGTTTACTATTATTGCCTAATAAAATTTTGCAGTTATGTGTTACTAGTTCAGCAAAATTCTACTCGTATATATTCACATGTTACAATAATAATAAATAAAATAATTAAATTATTGCAATCGGTAACACATAGACACGACTAGGACTAGATTCCTCTTCACTTTCATATAATGTGTCCACGTTGACGGTTGTTACTAATTAGGAATGTGGTAGACAGGACATTGACAGCTGACACAGATTAGGAATGTCGTAGACGTACTATACTCCAGATCCTATCTTATGATTGGCTAGCGTTCTTCAAATGAAATCATAGAATAATAATAAAGAGTTGTTGCGCCATTAGTTTTATTTTCTTTTGTTAGTTACTAATGATTACGACCCTTAAATGTGCAATAATTTTTTAACAGATAAACTTTAAGTTCTTAAACATTTATTTTCAGACCAAGGATATGGAGGTAACCACAATGTATAAAACTTTATATTTTTTCATTAATTGGTGAATAATTCAAAAGCCACATAGGATCAAATCAAAATAAAATAAAGTACCACAACAAAACCAAAAACATTTTCTTGCATTAATAATCTGATTGATAAATCCAATACAATGCTTTGAAATATAATACTTAAAATTTTAATAAATATAATAAAACCATTTTTTCTATTAACGCATAGAAAATATTGATCTATTACAAAAATGACTTCTTCAGTTTTTCGAATTACCCTATTCACACACATTTTTAAAACTGTTTACTTAATATAATTCTCTATTAATAAAAAAATAAGTATGAAAACTGTTAAGAATAAATAAAAATGCTTGTATTGCTTGAACATATTGGCAACGCAGCTGGGCTTCGTATAATTTAACAAGTATATACATTTTTACACAGCGGGCATCTTATTTTCTAAAAACGTATGGGATTCATAAAACCTGGAAATTATAACGATTTCTGTATATTAAGAAAAAGTTGCCCCTCTGCCTTTGCTTGCAATGACTGTAAGATTTAAATCGTTTTTCAATAAAATAAACTATGTTCAAACCAATATTTAGGCCGGGATTCGGGTAGTCTGTGCTACATACCGGGCTTCACATTAGACATGAGATATATATATATATATATATATATATATATATATATATATATATATATATATATATATATATATATATATATATATATATATATATTTATATATATATATATATATGATAGTATGTTTTCATTCCACTTACACCAACGTCATAACAAGAAAATGATCCTTGTTTGGAACATGTTCTGCATCACAGCAGACACAATGATCCATTTTAGTCAAACGTCGATCGCGTATATACGTATATATATATATATATATATATATATATATATATATATATATATATATATATATATATATGTATATTACAAGAGTATTTATATTATTATATTTGCAAGCATCAGCATTGTTCCCACGGTAAAGTCACGTAGAGTGTTTCCTGCTGATGTTGCATCCTGGGAAATATCAGGTCTCGTCACTATTGCGTAATGTCACCTCGTGTGACCGGCAATCAGGTCAATGTATTCTATAATATTGCATATACCAACTCCCCCTTTAAGTAAAAAGTTGGGGCGATGCGGCAACTTTTAGGCTTCGTCTTGGAGTTCCATTTCTTCTTCCATAGAGGGATTTAAGTGCAGGCTGGGTCTTCTCCTGGGAAGAATACTGGTTAATCTCGTGTGTCTCCGGTTCAAAGGCTTCGGAGCTGGGGGCGAGTCATCGTTAGGTGATGGTGATCATCGGCAGCTTCTTGCGTCGACATTTGCACATGACGTAGGTGGAGACTAAGAGAGCGATAAACACTATCGTAGTTACTGTGAACCAGGGCAGGTGTTTGCTGATAAATGGCTGGTTGATAATCTTGTCAAGTTCCTCGGAATATTGGTCGAGTTTGTGTTGGGCTATGTTCAACTTTCCGATATCCAGTTTGCTAAGCTTTAGTGGTTTGATAGCTACTTGAGGTTTTTCTGGAAGATGTTCGCAGCACTTGTATGGGATTTCTATCGGATGGCTGCGGTAAGTCACATTCTGATAGTTGTCGATGGTGCGTTGGGCATGCACTCTAGTACTTCCTACAAATGCGTTGCATTCAGGTCGTAATTGTAGAAGACTGTTAGTATTAATGACCTTGGTGGTAGCTTCTTTTCTTTCACACTGGACGGTGATTGGCAGTGGGTTGGAGATGCAAATTAACCAAAGGTTTTGGTCGATTTCCTGAACATTGTATTCTCGTGCAAGCAACAGATTTGATTGGCAGGTTCTCGGTAGCTGGTGGCTTAATTGGTTTAAGAGTTGAGCCTCGCAGATGGAATCAGTGTCTATTGGGTGCGGAAGTATATTGGAACAGATTTTCTGATTTAACCCAAGAGATTTACAATTGTACAAACTTGGGAGTGAAACGTATAGCATCGAATCATCATCTCTAGCGACATATTTTTGCGCAGTAGAAATGATGTGATGAAACCCTGTTCGATCATCTGATATAGGAATTGGATAAATATGGTATAAAGTGTAAGTTTCAGGTTCTACTAACGGAATTTTAAGAGCAAATATTATTTTAGATTCGGATTGATAAGCTTCTAATTCGATGATATCTATGTATTTAGCGATGCTATTGGAATAGACCGGTAGGGGTAAATTATTTTTATGAAGAGCTTGAGAGATTTGTCTTAGAGAGCTAATCAAATCTAGTGGTGTTACTATTGAACTATGTAATATTTTAAGGCGTGCAAATCTTATAGCATTAAGGATGTCATTAAGATAGTTTTCTATGAAAGCGTAACTTTCCATTAGTGATTCGCATAAATCTAAAACATTTACCTTAGCTTGGTAGAAGGCAACAGTGTCACTGATGTCTAGAATTGCTTTTTGAATATTTTCTACGTTGTCGTTAAATGTCTCCTCGTCTATTTGTAGTTTTTGTAAAGTGGTGTTAAAGCTCTTAATAACCGATGTAGTTACGGATATTTTATTTTTCATTAGGGTCTCAATGTGTAGTTCGTCGTGAGTAATTTTCTCAATACATTGGTTATAGTATTCGCCATCTGAGGCGTCTAGATTGCCTGTTAACGTTTTCCAAACTGTTTCTAAGCCATTAAGAAGTCCACGTTTTAATCGGTGTTCGGCATAATTTTGGGTATCGGCTATTGTTTCTCTGTATTTGAGATTTACCGAATCGGAGATTTGGCCTAGAAGACTAACATGAGTTTGGATTTCTCCTTTGAATGCGATCATTCGAGGTGTTTCTGCAGATATAAATGTATTCAAAAGATTGTCTAGGATTTTATCATTTTTGACTATTGCGTCTTTTATGGGTTGAAGTTCTTTGTAGACAAGAAGCGTCCATTTATTGTTAGAAATTTTAATGGTTCCTTCTTCATGGATGAATATTCCTACAGTATTATTAATGGGTGTGATGGAGTATTGCGAAAGGGTGGCTACGATCAGCCAGGAGAATCTGAAAGGAAGAAGATCTATTCAGAATACGGCTTTAGCCTATCGAAATTAAATTTAGAAGTTTGATTTGTTTGGGGATTTAGGAGAGTGGCTGAATTTTGGAAAATTTCGGTAATTTCGAAAGGTCCGTTGAAAAGGTTTTCGGCTTTCGTTCTTATTTGCGATTGTTTTACGTATACTTTATCTCCAATGTTATATTCATATGGGTTTTTCGAAACAGACTGATCGAATCTTATTTTAGCTTTTTCTTTTTGGTTTTCTGTCTTTCGTCTTGCAAGTTTGTGAAGATAATTCATTTTGTTGTTCAGGTCTCGTACGTATTTTGATATTAGTTCTTTTTGGTTGTACAGGGTTTCGGGTGGTCTACTAGATGTATGCCCGAATAGCAGTTCGTAGGGTGTAAATCCGTGTGTCTTGTTTCGCGTGTTATTGTAGCAGATGACGGCATATGGGAGGACGTTAAACGGATGTTCGTCTGGGTTCTCGGCGAGATTGGCTCTAATCATTTCGGAGAGTGTCGCGTGAAATCTTTCAACTGAGCCATTAGATTGTGGGTGGCTAACACTTGAAAAGGATATTTTTATATCGAAGAGGTAACAAAGGTCTTTTAGAAGGGAGTTATTGAACTCACGCCCATAGTCGCAATGGATCCTAAGGGGTGTACCGTGGTGTTGAAAGAACACTAAAAGGGTGTTGACGACTGATTTCGCTGATTTGTCTGAAAGCGGATAGGCTTGAGTAAATTTCGTTAACTCGTCTCTTATTGTAAGAGCGTCGTTTCTTGTGGGATATTCGAAAATGTCTATATTTACTCTTTCGAATGGCGTCTTTGGTGTTTCTGTTATAACTAATGGTCTATTAAGATTTTTTCGGCAAAATTTTACCTTTTGGCAAGTTTCGCAACACTTTATTAGTTTCTCGACGTCTTTCACTAAATTAGGCCAGTTGTATTTTACTTTTATACGTCTAACGGTTTCGTTTATACCTCTGTGAAGGTTTAACTTTCCTCGATGGTAATGGTCTAGTATTTGTGGTCGTTCTTCTTCATCTGGCGTTCGGATGAGATCTTGACATATTTTGAATTTTACATCTTTATCTGCTAAGATGTAAGATAGCATTTCTAAAATAGGCAGTTCTACATTATTTTCCACGCAATATACGCTTGATTCTTTAAAATCGTTTTTGGCTTTGAATAGGACGTAAAAGAGATGTTGGGCCACGATTTCGGGGTCGAAAGGTAGAGGTATTATGTAGTATTTCCTATGTCTTACAGATTTACTGTTCACTATGTTGATCTTAGTTTGTAGTTTTGCGCATTCTTCAAAATAGTTTATCTTAAGTCTTGAGAGTGTATCTGCATTCTTGTTTATTTTACCAGGTTTGTATTCGATCTTATAATTGTAACCTTCGAGTGTTAAGCGCCATCTTGCTAGCCTACTCCCTGGATCTTTTATAGAAAAGAGCCATGTTAGCGGTCTGTGGTCTGTTATCAAGGTAAATTTCCTACCAAAGAGATATGGCCGGAAGTGCTTGACAGCCCAAACGATTGCTAGCGCTTCTCGTTCGATAGTAGAATATTTAAATTCGGCATTGCAAAGGGTTCGGGAGGCATAAGCTATAGGAAGGTCTCTTCCTACTGGTCCTTGCGAGAGAACTGCGCCGATAGCGAATGCGCTGGCGTCGGTTGTTAGAATGAAGGGTTCTTCGAAGTCAGGGTATATCAATATAGGGTCAGACATAAGGGCTTGCTTTATGGTTTCAAAGGAAGTCTTGCATTCAGTGTCGAAAAGAAATTCGACATCCTTCTGAAGAAGTTTTGTAAGAGGCTTTGACATTTTAGTGAAGTTGGGAATAAAACGTCGGTAGTAGCCTGCGAGTCCTAGAAAAGATTTAATGTCCTTGGGATTTTTGGGTGGAGGAAAATTTCAAATACATTCGACTTTTGCTGGATTCGGCTTTACGCCATCTTTGGTGACGAGGTGCCCGAGGTATGCAACTTCCTTGCGCAGGAATTCGCACTTGTCTGGCTGAATTTTTAGATTAGCCTTGCGAAGTCGTTTGAATATTTCCTTTAGTCGGTCCATATGGGTGTGAATGGTAGGCGAGTAGATGATTATATCATCCATATAAACCAGGCAACGTTCATTTTGAATGCCCAACAGGATATTGTCCATGACGAGCTGGAAGGTGGACGGTGCATTCTTAAGCCCAAATGGCATACGAACGAATTCGTAATGGCCATTCTCGACTGAGAAAGCGGTTTTGGGAATGTCGTCGGGGTGAATCTCAATTTGATGAAATCCAGACGTCAAGTCGAGGGTGGTAAAGTACTGGCATTTGCCAAGTTGGTCAAGGTCTGAAATGTTAGGGAGTGGGTATTTATCGTCTACAGAGAGCTCATTAAGCTTTCTATAGTCGATAACGACACGCCATTTCTGTTTCCCAGAAGCGTCAAATTTTTTGGGAACGACCCAAACGGGAGATGACCAAGGGGACACCGATGGGCGTATTATACCTTGATCTAACATGTTTCCAATTTGTTTTTTGACTTCTTCTTTGTGTACCTGTGGGTATCTATAGGATTTCGTGTAAATGGGCCTAGCATTATTCGTTTCGATGGTATGCTTGATTTCGTTAGTGAAGGTTAATTTATCACCTTCGACGTAAAATATGTCGGCGTATTCAAGGCAAAGCTGAGTGATTTCTTCTCGTTCCTCTTCGTTTAGATGTTCGGTTCTTAATTGGGTTTTTATAAATTGAATTCTATCAATAGGTTCCGTATTACAATGTTCGCTAGTATTAAAATTAAAGATTGGTTCAAGGACTTGTAAAGGTTCTATTTGGAGGTCAGAGAAGTCGATGACTTTTGGGATGACATTGGAATTTATGACTGATGTTAAAAATTCACCATTCTAACTTTTTATTTTTCTTGTGCGTATAGTATGGCATCTGTATCAGTAAGGTCACATTTTAACCTGAAAATTTTTTCTGTACGTCCTTCTATCGAAATTTTGTTTCGAGTTTTTATTTTTTTCAGAGAAGTTCTCAAGTTTGTTTCTCGCTTTGTTTAAAGGTATTGTTTTGAAATTAGTTACAAGTTGTTTAGATTTTAAGTCAATTATACAGTCAATATTTTAATTTTTTTAGTTTTTATTATGAAACATTTGGAGTACTGTATGCTGTGAATAATGCCTACAGAGTGGCTATGAAATATTTCAGAACACTTTATAGGGCATTACTTTTTCCCTGGTTGCGGCTTCTTTTACCTCACAGGAATTTTTACTACAGTGCCACTAACCATTTTTACTATAAATGAATACTCCTTATTCTAGTCTGTAACTTTTTGGTCTTTTACTTAATTTAATTTTTTGAACTGTTTAGAACTTATTAATGGAAATATATATTTATGCTTGGTCATGGCACACATGGCTCGTGGAAAATAGGAATTAATGGTCTAATTGTAATTTTGCAAACAGGAAAGAAATTTCAATTTGACTAGGTCTAAACCCAAGAACCATGATTTCTTAGTTGATTCCAGCCGTGAGAGCTTTCGTACTAAATGGATGCTTTCTTTGATTCTTGTGAAGACCCTGATTTCTTAAAAACATTAGAAAATATTTATTAGGGGATGGGTGATATATCCTTGTAAACAGGTCTAAATTATTCATTCATAACTAAGATGGAAGATCTGATTTCACAATATTTAAGTTTTATCCAGTAAATATTAAAATCTTTTAGATCTATTTTACATTATAAAAGAGATCAAACATATATATAAATGCCCCACTGATTGGGAACTTTAAAACTTTTTGAACAATTGGTTCCAATTATCTCCCTAATCCGATTGTTATAAATAGTACTTGAAAGCAGTTAGTATTAATGTGTTAGTAACTATATAGACTCAAATAATGTTGAACTATTAAAACTTTACATTTTCTATAACCTTCCGGTAAGTGGTAAGGTGTCACCAAAAAAAATAATAAACATTTTCTTGTATTTTATAATCATATTGTTAAAAACAGTACTTGACAGCAGGTAATACTTTAAATATGTAAATAACTACATAGTTTTTTAATACAGTTTTATATCCAAAGAATTAGTTTTATTTTCTTTTGTTAGTTAATAATGATTACGACCTTTAAATCTGCAATAATTTTTTAACAGATAAACTATAAGTTCTCAAACATTTATTTTCAGACCAAGGGTTTTTACATATGGAGGCAACCACAATCTATAAACCTTTATATTTTTTCATTAATTGGTGATTAATTAAAACGCCACTTACGATCAAATCAAAATAAAACAAATGGTAAAGTACCACAACAAAAACAAAAACATTTTCTTGCATTAATAATCTGATTGATAATCACAATACAATACTTAGAAATATAATACTTAAAATTATAGTAAATATAATAAAACCATTTTTTTCTATTAACGCATAGAAAATATTAGTCTTTTACAAAAATGACGTCTACAGTTTTTCGAATTACCCTATTTACAGTTAAAAATGTTTACTTAATATAATTCTCCATTAATAAAAAATAGGCATGATAACTGTTAAGAATAAATACAAATTCTTGTATTCGTATAATTCAATAAATATATATATATATATATATATATATATATATATATATATATATATATATATATATATAATCTTCGGTTGAGCTGCAATAGCTCGTAACCTCCGAAGAATGTTGTTTCAGGAGGGCATAATAACTTATTACATTTAGCGATATGGTACTTTTAATCAATAATTGAAGCTATTGGTGCAAGAGGGTGTTAAGTCACTTTTTTACAATTTCTAGATATTAGGGATTAAAGTTATGTTCCTGGAGGTTTTTCTGTGTGAAATTAAATTAAAAGCAAATTGTGTCAATACACGTACAAAATGAGTACTTTTAAGGTTTTGTACCATAATTTTATCACTTTCTTTCCAGTTTTGGATTTTTTAATTTTTTTTCCAAAAAAACTGAGTTAACAACTTCATGCAGAATCATTTAATTTTTTATTTGCAAAAATGACAAATACATATAGTATTAACTCATCTTTATTACCAAACAAAATACAAAAGTATCGGTAATCACTGTAATCAGTACATACGAAAATAGGTAATAGGTAATACTAGTTATCTTCTGATTGGTTTAAGCTTAAATAAAATCCTCGCAAATTCTCCGGAATATATGGGAGCTGCTCTTGAATATTATCGAATTTTTTCGTTGCAATGGGCCTTGATTTATTTACTGCCACCAAAAGATTTTCGTGATGACCTGTTGTGCGGGTTAGTTTGTATTTAATAATATCTACTTCTTTCCACTTTTCTTCTGGATCCAATAAATATCTATACTTCGTTGTACCAAATGTATCACTCTTATCCATCTTACATTCCGAAGAACTACCTTTTCATCCTTGCTACTTTTCTTTCTGTCAAACAAATTTAACTTCCGTGGCAGTTCCTTTAAGGCAATGAATTTATCTTCCATCCTGGTTAACTCAAACGGATTTCTTTTTCTAGCCTCTCTCGTTAACGTCATGTACTGATCAACCGTATAAATATGTTGAGCTTCTCGAATAACTTTTTCGACAGCCCCAAAGACTCTATCAATATCCATAAAACTGTGGCCCACCTCGGGAAATTTGTGGTCAATAATTTTAAACTTTCCTTGGAGTACTAGGTAATGACATAGACAAACTATAAAAAAGTTTTTGTTTTGACCACCCGCAGAATCGCTCCAGGCTACTAAATGATCATTTTCAATTTCAAGGTTTTGTAAACAGTATATAATACTGCTCCCTACTTCTTCTGGGCCCTTACCACCTTTATCCTCAGTCCATAGATGATACCCTTACAAACTTATCACCTTAGCTCACGCAATGAATTCCTAAATTGTATAACCACACTTGTCTAAGGTAAAAGGCCACACCTGTAGACAGCTTTGGTAAAGGCAATGTTTTTTGCATATCACAGTTGATGTAGAGAATGGAACCCTCATGTGCTAATTTGCAGTCTTTTTTCTGTTTTTGAAATGCCGCTTTATATCGCCTAACGTGTTCATCATTTTTTTCGTTGGAGTCGCAAACCTTGCAGGTATCCGATTTTGGAGATCCAAAACCAAAATTAAATTCAGAAACAAAAATTTGCCTGTATCGGCTGTTTTTAACAAACTGACGATTTTGTTCAAAACACTGGTCCTTGTATAGGTCATACGTTTTGTTTATTGACAGCATAGGCGATAAGTATAGGCGATGTTCATTTTTATTTCTGGAATAATGTGACGTTTCTGGAGGAAAAGATTTGATGTGTTGACGAACTATGTCAAGATGTTCGTTGGGTGTTTGATTCTTGCGGGTCATATGGCGACCTCTTCCATCCTTTTTTGGGGTAGCTTGTCCCTGAGAAATTTGATTACGAATTAGCTCTAACTTCTTTCTCCCAATATTGAATAATTTTAAAAATGCACTTTTGCACACTTGTTTTGATTTTCCATCTAAAGTTACAAAATATCTGAAAGATTTTTGGCGAATAGGATTTCCATTACTTGGTTGTTTTACTTCAAATGGTTTCAGACAACCAAAGATGTAGAAGTTTTTTTCATCAATGGTAGGTAATGAATAGTATTTGCTGAATAACTCATTGCGATCAGGATCAGCAAAATTGTTATGGCATTTTAGTCTGCATTTTTCTGTCCAAAGTGGTATTCCAACGGCGGACGATTTTCCTATGAAGTGTCTTTTTTATAGTCAATATATTACTCTCTTCTTTCTCTCTTTAACCTGTTTATGTTTCTTTTCCAATTGTTTGGTTGACGCTGACGTTTCCTAGATTTTTTTTTCTCTTATCTGTCGTTGGTTGACTTCAATCTTAACCTCAGGATTATTTATTTCATTTCCCATCTCTAAAAAATTAAACATTTACTTGGCAGATCAAGTTGTAAGGATATAGTACCATCAGATACCAAAAACCCTTGTTTTGTTTTTTAATCTTACCAGTGATATGATGTTCCTGGACGCCAACTTCAGGTATATTTATATCTTTTTCTATTTCTAAAAAAATATCAAATCATATTAAATGATATTACATAAATCTGCTCAAGAATTGAAAAAGGTCAGCGTAGAGATCAAAACCAGATCTTATCGAAGCACAAGTTTAAATTCGGGGCCATCGAAGAAGCCGTCTTCTGTAAACTGTCCGACCTTGGATTTTTTGGCCAAGCGGTTCAAATTCAGTCACCGAAAAAAGGCGGAGGGGAGCAGAAGGGATCAGAAACTGAAAAGGAACTGGAAGAGATCGGATTACAGGAAGTAGTCGAGGTAAATAATATTGTTTGTCTAAGTAACTTTTATAGTAATTGGCAAAATATTACAAAAAATCCTCTAATCTTAGAATGGGTTAAAGGTTACAGACTTGCTATACGTAAAATACCTGTACAAAGTAAATTTCGTCGAAATCCTGTGGCTCAGTTTTCACATCAAGAAATTCAGCAGAAATTGCTGACCTTGATATTGGTGCTATATCTAGGTCTCATCTTGAGACATCAATTTATTTCCAGTTTTTTTATAGTCAAAAAACCGAATGGGTCTTTACGGTTTATATTAAATCTTAAAGAGTTCAACATTTTTTCAGTAGATCCCCCGCGTTTTAAATTAGAGGACTACAGAAGTGTTAAAGATTTAGTTCACGAAAATAGTTTTTTGTGCAGGATTGACTTAAAGAATGCTTATTATTTAGTAAATATTGAGGATCAATATAAAATATATCTTAAATTTGAATACAATAGACAGCTGTTCTTCTTTAATTGCTTACCATTTGAGCTCTCAATGCACCCTACGCTTTAACAAGCTACTAAAACCAGCCCTTACGTACTTAAGAAATTTAGGTATCGTTTGTGTGGGATATCTTGATGATATTTTATTAATTACGTCAACTTATGAGGAAGGTATTAAAAATTCTAATAAAGTTGTACAATTGCTAGAAATCAATAGTTTCATTATAAATAAAGAGAAAAGTATATTATCTCCCACACAGGATATAAACTTTAGGTTTTAATTTTAATACTGTTGCAATGAATATGTCGTTACCTTTCGAGAAAAAAGAAAAGATTTTATAAAGCCTCTGTCCAATTTCTTAATCGAAAGTGCTGTTCTATTCGTGATCTGGCAACTTATATTGGTGTTCTAGTGGCAGCATGTCCAGCAACGCAATATGGTTGGGCACACGTAAAACTGTCAGAAAGGGCAAAATATTTAGCCCTTAGGAGTGGGAAAAACAATTATAATAAAAAGATTGAGGTTCCTTCATCTATTAGGAAGGATATTTTGTGGTGTCTCAAGATACATTAATAACTAATATTAATTATTACAATTAGAGCCTTTGTTGCAGGCAGAAAAGATAGCTGAGTCGGATGATTCGTACTTTGATTCATCTAGCTCATCAAGTAGTTCTGACAGTGGTGATCAAAAACGTGGGGCGGAAGTACAAGCAAACGTAAAGCTGTACCACCTCCAGAAACAGTCCAGGAGACAGTTATTCTAATTGAGATACTTAGAAATAACCCACTAATAGTGACTGCTGTCGGTCCAGAAGTACATGCAGAGATCGCCAGTAGGTGGACAACATTCTGTAGGAATGGTGTGGATAAAAATGACAGGAAATCCCTTATCGAAAAATATCCTAGACCTGGTAATGTAGAGGGACTCTCACCACCAAAGCTTAACTCCGAAATAAGTGCTTGTCTCACGGAGAACCTGCTTAAGCAGGATATTTTTTTTGTCACTAATTCAGGAAAAGATTGCAGCAGCGTTGGCTATTGCTGCTCCAATGAATTTTTATTTTTCATATTCTACAGAACAAACAAACAACCACTTGCAAGACCTAGCGAATGGATCAAAATTATTATCAGATGTAATACAATCTTTGTCTAAGCATAGAAGATATGGACTATCAAATGCCATTAATACCAATATTAGAAAGGTTGTTATGGATAGACCTATTGAGGGCCTTCTCTTTAGGGATGCATTATCAAATCATATTAAATCTGCTCAAGAATTGAAAAAGGTCAGCGTAGAGATCAAAACCAGATCTTATCGAAGCACGAGTTTAAATTCGGGGCCATCGAAGAAGCCGTCTTCCGTAAAGTGTTAAAGATTTAGTTCACGAAAATAGTTTTTTGTGCAGGATTGACTTAAAGAATGCTTATTATTTAGTAAATATTGAGGATCAATATAAAATATATCTTAAATTTGAAAACAATAGACAGCTGTTCTCCTTTAATTGCTTACCATTTGAGCTCTCTATTGCACCCTACGCTTTAACAAGCTATTAAAACCAGCCCTTACGTACTTAAGAAATTTAGGTTTCGTTTGTGTGGGATATCTTGATGATATTTTATTAATTACATCAACTTATGAGGAAGGTATTAAAAATTCTAATAAAGTTGCACAATTGCTAAAATCATTAGTTTCATTATAAAAAAAGAGAAAAGTATTTTATCTCCCACACAGTATGTAAACTTTAGGTTTTAATCTTAATACTGTTGCAATGAATGAATGCTTTTATTAGCCTCTGTCCAATTTCTTAATCGAAAGTGCTGTTCTATTCGTGATCTGGCAACTTATATTGGTGTTCTAGTGGCAGCAATGTCCAGCAACGCAATATGGTTGGGCACACGTAAAACTGTCAGAAAGGGCAAAATATTATTATTATTATAGCCCTTAGGAGTGGGAAAAACAATTGAGGCGCTTAGAAGAGAAAGGGCGAACTCATCAAATGCAAGTTTTGAGCAAAAACGATTTTAATGGTTTTGCTATGGACGAACTCAACAAAAATGACCTTACTAATCATTTTACGTAGATACATTGCCTTTCTCCTATTATTTTAATGTTTTGAAGAAAAAATAAACAAAATGTTTTTATTTTTTTATTGTCATTAACAAAGTTAAGCATTAAATACAAAAATAATTATATAAAAATTATTCGTAATCTACAATTTCTTCGTCATTATTATTATCGGGTTCTTCAACTACCTGCGCATTTTGTTGATTTTCTATCAGACCAATAAAAAACCTACTCTACGGCAGGGGAACAAATGGCAGCAAATCTCGAATATCCTGTAGTTTGGCTGGAGCTATGACTATAGGGCTGTTGTATAATTTTTTAAGATTTGCATGTCTTAGATTAAATTTTTCCTGGTTATAGTTGGGTGACTTTCCTTTTTGAAGCTTTACTGCAGTTTTTACTTCCAGATTGTATCCGTGATGAATATAGAACCCTTGCTTAAAATCATCTCTGAACTCAAATGTTTTTCCATCCTTAAATTTCGCTCCTGTCAACTGCGCTTTTGTGATACTTGCTTGAAGTTCATTGAAGTTCATTATTAAATCCTCTGTCAGATGGACAACTTGAAAAGGATTTTTCCTACGACACTTTTCTATAAAATAGACGTAATGATCTGGAGCATAAACACAAGCATTTCTAACTTCTTTTTCAATATGGCCGAAATCGCGATCACATGGTTGAAATGAGTGTCCAGGTACCATAAAATAATGCTGTATTTGAGTAAATCTGCTTGCATGAATGAAAGCCATGTTGGAGAGAACCAGGTTGATATTTTTATTTTGCCCAAGGCAGTTATCACTGAACATTGCAACTTTGGTTATGTTGTTTCCAATATTAGAAAGGTAATGTAATAAACAGCTTGCTATTTCACATGATCCACGCTTAGCAGTACCTTCATCCCACACGTACATTGTAGATCGCCCTGTTTTAACATTGTGCACACAAAAGTTATAGGTCCACAATTTTCGTTTGTAGAACTGGATCCCAGTTGTAAGTTTTGGAGTGGGCAGAGCTTGTTGAAGATCGAAAGCTATTACCAATAAGTTGTTATCTGCATTTTCTTTGTAGGTCTTTAGTAGAGTGTGAGGAACTTTAGCCCTCGTGACATGAATTTTCTTTTCTCGTTCAAGTTTATTGATTTCTGTAATGTTTTGCGGGTCGTTCGTCTTCAGATTTTTAGCAGTAATATCAATTTTGTCACAAAGATTGCAAGTGTCGCTTCCAGGGGGTTGAAATCCGATATTAAACTCTTTATTAAATACACAATGGTAATACGACTCTTTAACGGGTTGAAGTCCTGGATAGTTTTCATCAAGCCAGTACAGTAAATAAAGAGAATGTATGTTGAGCCCTTCAGGAAGATACTTTCGGTGCGGACTTTTTGCACGGCTGTAATGGCTGGAAACTGTCGGCAAAGATTTGATGTGCTGAAATACTTTTGCTCGACTCTCTGCATTAGTTTTATTTCCTGGTTCCTTTTTCCCTCTTAAATCACAACGAAGACTTCCAGTTGATGTTACCTTGTCCAAAACAACACGAACACGCTTTTCAGTTATACCATGAATACTATAAAATGCTTTTCGACACACTTCGTATGTATGGTTTTCGTGTATTACACTATAATAAATGCGTCTCAGCGTTCTGCTTGGCCGATTCTTCACATAGGATCTCTTAACTTCCGTGCTTTTAACAACCTTTGACACGTAAGCATTTTGCAAATTATAATCTCCTATTTTCCAAAACTCTTCAAAAATTTTGCGAACATTTTCAAGTCCCACTTTATCAAAACATCCACAATCACACGCGGGTCCGAGCTGTCGGGCAGGAATATGTGTTTTTGTACACCTTGACGTATAAGCGTGACCTTCATTTCGGTTCTTCTTGTTACTATTTGCCAACCAATTTTCTGTATTGGTAGATCTCTTGCGAGGGTGACCAACTACTACTTCTTCTGGCTCCATTAAGTTTAAGTAGGATCAACTGTCAAGTTTACAATAATTAACAGACCACTAAAAACACCACCAAAAAACGAATTTGCTTTTAGTAGCACTTGGCTATTAATACTAAATACGCACAAAATAAAGTAATAAAATCACCTGATGTGGTGTTCGCCGTTTATCCTCTCAAACCGACTTGCGCAACCAGTTAGTGGGGACGGAATAGGTTGAGTTCGCCGTTTCTCCTCGAATCTGTATCGTCCTTAATGCTTCTATATCGAATAATATTTTATGTTTACAGGGGCGAACTCAACAAGTTAGTCAGGAAATATCGTTTGTTGTGATATGTAGATATCGAAAGAAGCATAAAAACAATTCGACTCTTGTTGAGTTCGCCCTTGCTCTTCTAAGCGCCTCAATTATAATAAAAAGATTGAGGTTCCTTCCTCTATTAGGAAGGATATTTTGTGGTGTCTCAAGATACAACAAGATTTAGGGGTTAATATTAATGAAACGAAATATCAAATAGAAATTTTCTCGGATTCATCGAAGAATGTGGGGAGCCGTAAGCAATTCTATACGTACGAGAGGATATTACAATACCAATGAAAAAACTAGCCATAAAAATATTTTAGAATTAAAGGCAGTATTTAATTCTCTTAAGTCTTTTACAAAACATGTAGAGAACGTAAACATACTGCTTAGGATAGGTAACACTACAGCAATAGCGTATATAAATAAAATGGGTGGTGTAAGATATAAAAAGTTAAACAAAATTGCTCAGGAAATTTGGGAATATTGCGAGCTTCGAAATTTATACGATTTCGCATCCTATATCAACACAAATCTTGAACTATGAACTTTTGCCAAAATATGTCATATTTTTTAACCCCCAGAAATAGATTTATTTGCTTCGAAACTAAATGCAAAATGCAATTTATATATCTCATGGGAACCGTACCCAGATTCCATTGCAGTATTATAAACAAATCCATAAAAAAGATTATTTACGATAAAGCATCTGGAATTCTGATAGTTCCTAGATGGCCGAGGAGTCAACCCTGGTATCCCTTATTCCGAAGTCTCTTTACCAGTGAACCCCTTTATTTTGGGCCTAACAAAAACTTATTGTTGTCTCCTTTCAGAAAACCTCAATCTCTCCACAGACAGCTTATCCTGGTGGCAGGGAGTTTAGCAGGACATCTTTTTTTCAAGAGATCCGTCCCTGAAGTTGGTATAAAGGCCATTCTTGGTTCAATAAATGAATGCACCCACCGACAGTACGACTGCGTCTTTAAAAAATGGTGGAATTACTGTGGTAAGAACCTACTTGACCTTTTTTGATATAGTCTTCAGGAAGTCATATCATTCTTGACAGAGGTGTTCAATTCCAGAATAGCATTAGTCCTGCCTGTGCACTAGCAAAAGTTTATTCTAAACATTAACAGGACAAATATATATATATTTGTCAGAGATCAAATATATATATATATATATATATATATATATATATATATATATATATATATATATATATATATATATATATATATATATATATATATATATATATAAAAGATCATCTGCTTTTAAGCAGATTTAGCAATGAAACATAAGGCTAGCTTTCGAACTAATATCAAATTGTATTTAGTGTCCAAATTTTGTATTTACTTTGGTACAGGGTGTTTTTTTGATTGGTGCCAAAAAATGCAGAACGTAATTTTTGGCTCACTTTAGGGCTAGAAGTTCATATTAACATTTGCTTGCAAGGCATTTGTTTTTGAGATAGGGAGTGTTAAAATTTTAATTTTTTTAGTTTTTATTATTAAACATTTGAAGTACTGTATGCTGTGAGTAATGCCTACAGAGTGGCTATGAAATATTTCAAAACACTTTATAGGGCATTACTTTTTCCCAGGTTGCGACTCCTTTTACCTCACAGGAATTTTTACTACAGTGCCACTAACCATTTTTACTATAAATGAATACTCCTTATTCTGGTCTGTAACTTCTTGGTCTTTTACTTTAATTTAATTTTTTGAACTGTTTAGAACTTATTAATAGAAATGTATATTTATGCTTGGTCATGGCACACATGGCCCGTGGAAAATGGGAATTAATGGTCTAATTGTAATTTTGCAAACAGGAAAGAAATTTCAATTTGACTAGGTCTGAACCCAAGAACCATGATTTCTTAGTTGACTCCAGCCGTGAGAGCTTTCGTACTAAATGGATGCTTCCTTTGATTCTTATGAAGACCCTGATTTCTTAAAAACATTAGAAAATATTTATTAGGGGATGGGTGATATATCCTTGTAGACAGGTCTAAATCATTCATTCATAACTAAGATGGAAGATCTGATTTCACAATATTTAAGTTTTATCTAGTAAATATTAAAATCTTTTAGATCTATTTTACATTATAAAAGAGATCAAACATATATATAAATGCCCCACTGATTGGGAACTTTAAAACTTTTTGAACAATTGGTTCCAATTACCTCCCTAATCCGATTGTTATAAATAGTACTTGAAAGCAGTTAGTTTTAATGTGTTAGTAACTACATAGACTCAAATAATGTTGAACTATTAAAAATTTACATTTTCTATAGCCTTCCGGTAAGTGGTAAGGTGTCACCAAAAAAAAATAATAAACATTTTCTTGTATTTTATAATCATATTGTTAAAAACAGTACTTGACAGCAGGTAATACTTTAAATATGTAAATAACTACATATTTTTTTAATAAAGTTTTATATCCAAAGAATTAGTTTTATTTTCTTTTGTTAGTTAATAATGATTACGACCTTTAAATCTGCAATAATTTTTAACAGATAAACTGTAAGTACTCAAACATTTATTTTCAGGCCAAGGGTTTTTACATATGGAGGCGACCACAATCTATAAACCTTTATATTTTTTCATTAATTGGTGATTAATTAAAACGCCACTTACGATCAAATCAAAATAAAACAAATGGTAAAGTACCACAACAAAAACAAAAACATTTTCTTGCATTAATAATCTGATTGATAATCACAATACAATACTTTGAAATATAATACTTAAAATTATAGTAAATATAATAAAACCATTTTTTTCAATTAACGCATAGAAAATATTAGTCTTTTACAAAAATGACGTCTACAGTTTTTCGAATTACCCTATTTACAGTTAAAAATGTTTACTTAATATAATTCTCCATTAATAAAAAATAGGCATGATAACTGTTCAGAATAAATACAAATTCTTGTATTCGTATAATTATATATATATATATATATATATATATATATATATATATATATATATATATATATATATATATATATATATATATATGTCTTCGGTTGAGATGCAATAGCTCGTAACCCCCGAAGAATGTTTTTTCAGGAGGGCATAATAACTTATTACATTTAAAGCGATATGGTACTTTTAATCAATAATTGAAGCTATTGGTGCAAGAGGGTGTTAAGTCACTTTTTTACAATTTCTAGATATTAGGGATTAAAGTTATGTTCCTGGGGGTTTTTCTGTGTGAAATTAAATTAAAAGCAAATTGTGTCAATACACGTACAAAATGAGTACTTTTAAGGTTTTGTACCATAATTTTATCACTTCCTTTCCAGTTTTGGATTTTTTAATTTTTTTTCCAAAAAAACTGAGTTAACACCTTCATGCAGAATCATTTAATTTTTTATTTGCAAAAATGACAAATACGTAAAGTATTAACTCATCTTTATTACCGAACAAAATACAAAAATATCGGTAATCACTGTAATCAGTACATACGAAAATAGGTAATAGGTAATATTAGTTATCTTCTGATTGGTTTAAGCTTAAATAAAATCCTCGCAAATTCTCCGGAATATATGGGAGCTGCTCTTGAATATTATCGAATTTTTTCGTTGCAATGGGCCTTGATTTATTTACTGCCACCAAAAGATTTTCGTGATGACCTGTTGTGCGGGTTAGTTTGTGTTTAATAATATCTACTTCTTTCCACTCTTCTTCTGGATCCAGTAAATATCTATACTTCGTTGTACCAAATGTATCAACTCTTATCCATCTTACATTCCGAAAAACTACCTTTTCACCCTTGCTACTTTTCTTTCTGTCAAACAAATTTAACTTCCGTGGCAGTTCCTTTAAGTCAATGAATTTATCTTCCATCCTGGTTAACTCAAACGGATTTCTTTTTCTAGCCCCTCTCATTAACGTCATGTACTGATCAACCGTATAAATATGTTGAGCTTTTCGAATAACTTTTTCGACAGCCCCAAAGTCTCTATCAATATCCATAAAACTGTGGCCCACCTCGGGAAATTTGTGGTCAATAATTTTAAACTTTCCTTGGCGTACTAGGTAATGCCATAGACAAACTATAAAAAAGTTTTTGTTTTGACCACCCGCAGAATCGCTCCAGGCTACTAAATGATCATTTTCAATTTCAAGGTTTTGTAAACAGTATATAATACTGCCCCCTACTTCTTCTGGGCCCTTACCACCTTTATCCTCAGTCCATAGATGATACCCTTACCAAACTTATCACCTTGGCTCACGCAATGAATTCCGAAATTGTATAACCACACTTGTCTAAGGTAAAAGGCCACACCTGTAGACAGCTTTGGTAAAGGCAATGTTTTTTGCATATCACAGTTGATGTAAAGAATGGAACCCTCACGTGTTAATTTGCAGTCTTTTTTCTGTTCTTGAAATGCCGCTTTATATCGCCTAACGTGTTCATCATTTTTTTCGTTGGAGTCGCAATCCTTGCAGGTATCCGATTTTGGAGATCCAAAACCAAAATTAAATTCAGAAACAAAAATTTGCCTGTATCGGCTGTTTTTAACAAACTGACGATTTTGTTCAAAACACTGGTCCTTGTATAGGTCATACATTTTGTTTATTGACAGCATAGGCGATAAGTAAAGGCGATGTTCATTTTTATTTCTGGAATAATGTGACGTTTCTGCAGGAAAAGATTTGATGTGTTGACGAACTATGTCAAGATGTTCGTTGGGTGTTTGATTCTTGCGGGTCATATGGCGACCTTTTCCATCTTTTTTTGGGGTAGCTTGTCACTGAGAAATTTGATTACGAATTAGCTCTGACTTCTTTCTCCCAATATTGAATAATTTTAAAAAGGCACTTTTCCATTAATAAGTTCTAAACAGTTCAAAAAATGAAATTAAAGTAAAAGACCAAAAAGTTACAGACCAGAATAAGGAGTATTCATTTATAGTAAAAATGGTTAGTGGCACTGTAGTAAAAATTCCTGTGAGGTAAAAGGAGTCGCAACCTGGGAAAAAGTAATGCCCTATAAAGTGTTCTGAAATATTTCATAGCCACTCTGTAGGCATTATTCACAGCATACAGTACTTCAAATGTTTAATAATAAAAACTAAAAAAATTAAAATATTAACACTCCCTATCTCAAAAACGAATGCCTCGCAAGCAGATGTTAATATGAACTTCTAGCCCTAAAGTGAGCCAAAAATTACGTCCTGCATTTTTTGCACCAATCAAAAAAACACCCTGTGCCAAAGTAAATACAAAATTTGGACACTAAATACAATTTAATATTAGTTCGAAAGCTGGCCTCATGTTTCATTGCTAAATCTGCTTAAAAGCAGATGATAAATTTATATATATATATATATATATATATATATATATATATATATATATATATATATGATGATCTTTATATATATATATATATTATATATATATATATATATATATATATATATATATATATATATATATATATATATATATATATCGTTGCGTTAAGGAAATAACAAAAAATTTATTACTTTTGAAAATATGTGTGTTATACCTTTTGACCACTAGAAAATTATTTGTACTTTGCAGCGCATAATGTACAGGTTTCAAAAGAGTCAAGCCTCCTACGCCTATTGACAACCAAGGAAACGCTATTATTTTGTGGATTAGCTCTAAATTAGTAACCTACGACACTTTATTCCAGAGTATCTTCACAGCTTTGTTATGGAGTAAAAAAATCTAATTTTTGTCAAACTGTCAAACAAGATGAAATTTCTTATTAATCATCATAAGCTGTACAAAGAATGTTGCCTATATTTTTGTACAACTTCATACCCTTATTTTGAGCACCTATTACAAAAATAAATATTTCTTGGTAACTTTATCAACCAAACTTTTTGCTAAGATTATCTAGCAATCCTGCTCAAATATGAATATTAGCAAATAAAGTTATTGGCTTCCCAAAAAAATAAAAAAGTTTACTGTGAGAAGCTTTTATTCAAGCTAAAAATAAACTAAAGATCAAACAACTTTCTTGTCGCAAAAAAAATGTTAAGAACTAACCCTACAAGTCATAAAATCATTGAACACATTTTAATCAGTTTCATCACTATCTAAACTGTCGTTTTCTTGAACACAGTCATCTTCAGGTTGCAACTTTTTCTGGTAGAAGTCGTGATAAGTGGATGGAATGCTACCTCCTTGGCAAAGTTTTAACAAGTCTTTTAATTTTTTTCCGTCTATTTTCGGCTGGGCACAGTATAATCTGGGTATATCTATTACAGATACTCTTCGTCGCTGTCTTCGCTGAATATTTAATGACTTGAAGTCATTGTCGCTCAATCTATATTTATAATAGATAGTTATGGGTTCACCTTTGCGATATTGGAACCACTTTACTTTCAGCCACTTTATTTTTTCACCATCTTCCGAGTGAATTTTGTTGGTCATCACTCGACTACTGTATTTTTTGTAATCCAAGAAATCAGAATACTCCATTTCCACAACCTTGTGATAGGGTTTACTTGTTTTAGCGGTACGAGCGACCATATACCATCCATCTGGTGTAAATACGTCAACTTGCCTTCCTCGGGCCTCTATTGTGGAGTGAACAGAATCACACTCCATTTCTGAGTGCCCCGATTCTATAAATTTTTGATTTATTTTATCAATGGGTAGCTGTTCCACAGCTCGTAGGAACATTGTGGATACAACCGAGTTTCGATTCTGACCTGATGCTGTGTCTGAATATATAGTTACTTCTTTCTTCGGGCCTAATGAAACTAAAAGTTTCCACAAACACGTGGCGATTTCCCAAGCCCCCTTTGTACCTGAACCTTCGTGCCACATATAGTTTGTTGCTTGTTGGTAGCCAGGTCATACACTGTGAAATTGTAAGTCTTCAGTTTTTTTTTTATAATATAGCTGACCTACTTGCAAACTTGGCGTCAACAATATTTTTTCCAGGTCCATGGTAAAACAACTGACATTTGAATCAGATTTAGATAGAGCCTTGTCAAGTTTTTTATGTTCTCTGGCTTCTTCTTTTCGGATCAAGTGCAGATTGTATTCACCTTCATTTCTTGCTTTTTCTTCATCTGACTTATTCTTGTGCTGAGTACAAAAGTCACACTGATCCTTTTTAGGGGTGTGAAAGCCGTAGTTAAATTCTGAGACGAAGATAAACTTGTAAAAACTGAACTTTTCTGGCTGGACCTCACGCTCTTTACAATACTCTACGTAGTCCAGGTAAATACGAGTCTCGCTTAAACCTGACGGTAAGTATTTCCTCTTACTGCTGCTGCGGCAGTAATGGGAAGCGACAACTGGCAATGATTTGATGTGGTCTCTGATTATGGTTTTTACTTCTTCCGACTTCTTATTGGGAGGTTCTTTATGACCTCGGCGATCAATTTCAGTGACGCTTGAAGATGTCAACTTATTTAGGGCAGTTTCAACTTTTTTGCCTGAGATATCGTATGTGGCCAGAAAAAACTGTTTGCACACTTAGACTCTCTGCTCATCGCACATCACAGTATATTTCAATGTGTGTCCTCGTTTGCTACTGTCTCCACTGTACCTTCTTTTCACTGGAATGCGGCTTACGTTTTTGCTAATAAAAGCCCATCTTGCTCTGTCGGAATCAAGACTTAAATAATCGGCCAACATTTGCTTCCGCCTTGGTTCATCTATTTTGGTTGTACACTTATAATGGCATTTACAATTAACTTCTTTAACTCTCCTCGCTCGAATCATTTTCCCAGATCTGCTTTGGTATTCCTTGCCCTCCATTCTTAATGACTTCTGTGAATTCCGCTTCCAAGTTTTTGGATTTCGCTTGCGTTTTCTACTCAAACCATCTATATCTTGATTCAAAGCATTAGCTGCGGGTGGTACATAATTATTGTCGGTCTCTGATAGGTCAGAAGTAGAACTTTCTTCTACATAAACTTTGCGTTTTTGGCGTCTAGTACCTAAGAGAACCTTGTCATCTTTGTCCGGTAATGCAGAAGTAGATGGTCTTGGAATATTAGCATGTAGCTGCTCTGCGGATTCCTGCCGGATTGCCTCTTCTGAATCTACCAGGTTCACATCACTGTCTTCAATATGTACACTTGGAATAATATGCGGAAGAACTGCATGTTTAGATTTTCTCTCAATTTCTTTAATAACTTGACTATCCTCTGCAAACTCTATACATGCAGCTTGTACAGCAGTTTTTTTATAACCGTCATTGTATGAATTCAAAAATTGCACGTTTTGGAGCTCTGTGTATTTGGTTTGTCCGATAATTTCATCAAGATCTTCTATGTTCTGCTCAAGCTCTAAGCATCCTGCATGTATGAGAATTTGTTTACATTGAGAGACATTCTGAATATCTTCATAATTGGATTTCCCGACCGTTTGATCAAGTTCTTGCGGGTTTTGCTGAAACTCTACACATCCATCTTGTAGGGCGTTCCGGATACCGTTTCCAAGGGGTGGGATTAGAGTGACATTCTGGAGCACCGTAAATTTCTTGGTTTGACTGGTAATTTCGTCTAGGTTTTGCATATTTTCCTCAAGCTCAATACATTCAATTT
Source organism: Kuschelorhynchus macadamiae (assembly GCA_030620095.1). Taxonomy (NCBI): domain Eukaryota; kingdom Metazoa; phylum Arthropoda; class Insecta; order Coleoptera; family Curculionidae; genus Kuschelorhynchus; species Kuschelorhynchus macadamiae. Next base: position 44,388 of record JAUTXW010000445.1, read on the forward strand.
GTTTGGCAATATGTGGACGCGGAGTAATATTCCGGCACTCTATATGCTCAGCTTCCTCTACAGTCTCATACCAATCTCGTATATTATTTGGACTTGTACCCATACATGGTGGTTGAACTGTTTCCTGATTGAATTCTGTAAAAGAGAACTGTAAATTAGTAAGATATAATAATAAGTTTGACCACGACATACAGAATGTTAATTTTTATTTTTTAAATCATTTTTTTTATAAATCTCTTAAACATACTTTGGTCGATTTTGTTAAAACGTGGTAGTGCTATTTGTAATGATAAGAGGTTGATTTAGTCCTAACTATAATAAAATTATTATGTCCAGTATAATCTCAAAGGCACCTAATGAATTTTTTTTGGCAAAAAATAATGTGCGCCACGGCCTTCTTTAAAAATTGTATTTTTTTTTGAATTAACCAACTAAAAATACAACTTTTTTATTCTTTGAATTGTTCTGTATATAGCTTTGTTTAAAAAAATCACATTATTACATGTCCCTGGACAAAATAAATATTTTGTCAAATTATCAAAAATCGAGGATTACCTATTTTTTGGCATCTTAGTAGTTTATAGTAATCGTTCTTGTTTTTTAAACCTTTTCTGTGTGGTCGGTCCAGGGACATGCAATAATGTGATTTGATTTTTTTAACGAAAACAAGGCGAGGTATGAAACTAATTCAAGGGACAAAAGTTGTATGTACAACATACTTTGGTCGATTTTGTTAAAACGTGGTAGTGCTATTTGTAATGATAAGAGGTTGATTTAGTCCTAACTATAATAAAATTATTATGTCCAGTATAATCTCAAAGGCACCTAATGAATTTTTTTTGGCAAAAAATAATGTGCGCCACGGCCTTCTTTAAAAATTGTATTTTTTTTTGAATTAACCAACTAAAAATACAACTTTTTTATTCTTTGAATTGTTCTGTATATAGCTTTGTTTAAAAAAATCACATTATTACATGTCCCTGGACAAAATAAATATTTTGTCAAATTATCAAAAATCGAGGATTACCTATTTTTTGGCATCTTAGTAGTTTATAGTAATCGTTCTTGTTTTTTAAACCTTTTCTGTGTGGTCGGTCCAGGGACATGCAATAATGTGATTTGATTTTTTTAACGAAAACAAGGCGAGGTATGAAACTAATTCAAGGGACAAAAGTTGTATGTATTGTAATTTCGTTAATCTGAAAAAAAATATCAAACTTCCAGAAAAGTCGGTAGCACACACTTTTTTTAATCAAAAATATTCATTAAGGTGCCTTCTGAGGCACTAATGGACGTAATAAATTTGAACTAGTTAGACCTAAACTAGTCTTTTATCACTACGAACAACACTGCCGAATTTAAACAAAATCGGTCGAAGGATGTTTAAAAGATTTATAAAAAAAGCTTTCTTAAAAAAGTTTAACCCCCTGTATTTTGAAAATGAAGCATTTGCGGACACATGTTCATATGAACTTTTTGTTTTAACTTTAAATGCAGAATCTTCGTTTAAGCTATGGCATATTATGTTTTTGGAACACCCTGTATAATAAAAAAATCGAAATTTGACTGAAATATAAATTTATTTTTTTGCTGGGTCCTTTCCTACAATATGATGAAAACACTAACAATCTGATAAGTTATTCGCTTTCTGGGACATCCTAATTTAAGGACTGAAAATTCCATAAAGTAGCACATTATTGTTCAATTACAATAAAGTATCTTTAGCGGACATAAGGTAGCTTTTATTTTACTATAATTCAGATATTGAAATTAGTATAAAGATCTTTTTCGTAAACATTTGGCAGCAATTGTACATAAAATCTTGTACGCTATGCGTACATAAACGGACCTTTATTGGCTTCGCAACTTTACTTTATATACTTATACCATAAATAGCTATTATCGCAATAATTCTTTGGGAATACTTACCTTCGAGGTTATGTTGAACCGGTCCCGGTGGTTGTTTCAAAACTGCTGCAACCATTTGCTTCCCACGGGAAAGCTTCATTGTTCACCACACTCAGTAAGTACACTTAATTATACCTATAAATCTGAATCCGCAAAGAAAGGAAAAAGGACAAAATTTACAAATAACGAGTAAGTAGATGCGTTTTTTAGAAATGACACTGACAATTGACAGTTGACTGATGTAAAAAACCGGCCGGACATCATCAAGTGCAGTATTTATCTTTCTTTGTTTAGCTTGGTGAGTAGGAACAAGATAATACTATAATCACAAACGGAAGGAATTCATTCAGTGTGAGTTGCCTCTATTGGCAGGCGCTTCTGGCCAAACTTTTACCTAAAAAGTTGTAGTAGTCAACAGCGTTAAGCTATTCTATTGATTAGTAAGAAAACAGACGAATTTATTACTAGTCAAACGATTTTAGCGGCTTGGTCTCATTGACTGCTATGATGTATGTTGACTAGATCTATTGACAAAATGTTAAAATACGTTAAACTATGACGTATTGTGGCTCAAATCCATTGACCAAGGCATTTTTGATGGTTTTTAAGATCTTCTAGGCACTTAACTCATTTTCACCAAATTTGTGGCTTGACTCCCTTGACCTCTACGGCGACGATATATAAATATATATATATATATATATATATATATATATATATATATATATATATATATATATATATTTGTCCTGTTAATGTTTAGAATAAACTTTTGCTAGTGCACAGGCGGGACTAATGCTATTCTCGAATTGAACACCTCTGTCAAGAATGATATGACTTCCTGAAGACTATATCAAAAAGGGTCAAGTAGATTCTTACCACAGTAATTCCACCATTTTTTAAAGGCGCAGTCGTACTGTCGGTGGGTGCTTTCATCTATTGAACCAAGAATGGCCTTTATACCAACTTCAGGGACGGATCTCTTGAAAAAAAAGAAGTCCTGATAAACTCCCTGCCACCAGGATAAGCTGTCTGTGGAGAGATTGAGGTTTTCTGAAAGGAGACAACAATAAGTTTTTGTTAGGCCCAAAATAAAGGGGTTCACAAGTAAAGAGACTTCGGAATAAGGGATACCAGGGTTGACTCCTCGGCCATCTAAGAACTATCAGAATTCTAGATGCTTTATCGTAAATAATCTTTTTTATGGTTTTGTTTATTATACTAAAAAGGGGAAAGCATAGAAATAACGATCTGCCCATGATACAAGAAAAGCATCACCTGAAATGGAATATGGGTACGGTTCCCATGAGATATATAAATTGCATTTTGCATTTAGTTTCGAAGCAAAGAAATCTATTTCTGGGGGTTTAAAAATATGACATATTTTGACAAAAGTTCATAGTTTAAGATTTGTATTGATATAGGATGCGAAATCGTATAAATTTGGAAGCTCGCGATATTCCCAAATTTCCTGAGCAATTTTGTTTAACTTTTTTTATCTTACACCTCCCATTTTATTTATATACGCTATTGCTGTAGTGTTACCTACCCTAAGCAGTATGGTTACGTTCTCTACATGTTTTGTAAAAGACTTAAGAGCATTAAATACTGCCTTTAATTCTAAAATATTTATATGGCTAGTTTTTTCATTGGTATTGCAATATCCTCTCGTACGTATAGAATTGCTTACGGCTCCCCACATATACTTCGATGAATCCGAGAAAATGTCTATTTGATATTTCGTTTCATTAATATTAAATCCTGAATCTTGATGTATCTTGAGACATCACAAAATATCCTTCCTAATAGAGGAAGGAACCTCAATGTTTTTATTATAATTGTTTTTCCCACTCCTAAGGGCTAAATATTTTGCCCTTTCTGACAGTTTTACGTGTGCCCAACCATATTGCGTTGCTGAACATGCTGCCACTAGAACACCAATATAAGTTGCCAGATCACGAATAGAACAGCACTTTCGATTAAGAAATTGGACAGAGGCTAATAAAATCTTTTCTTTTTTCTCGAAAGGTAACGGCATTTTCATTGCAACAGTAATAAAATTAAAACCTAAAGTTTACATCCTGTGTGGGAGATAATATACTTTTCTCTTTTTTTATAATGAAACCTAATGATTTTAGCAATTGTGCAACTTTATTAGAATTTTTAATACCTTCCTCATAAGTTGACGTAATTAATAAAATATCATCAAGATATCCCACACAAACGATACTTAAATTTCTTAAGTACGTAAGGGCTGGTTTTAGTAGCTTGTTAAAGCGTAGGGTGCAATAGAGAGCCCAAATGGTAATCAATTAAAGGAGAACAGCTGTCTATTGTTTTCAAATTTAAGATATCTTTAATATTGATCCTCAATATTTACTAAATAATAAGCATTCTTTAAGTCAATCCTGCACAAAAAACTATTTTCGTGAACTAAATCTTTAACACTTCTGTAGACCTCTAATTTAAAATACGGGGGATCTACTGAAAAAATGTTGAACTCTGTAAGATTTAATATAAACCGTAAAGACCCATTAGGTTTTTTGACTAAAAAAAACTGGAAATAAAATGATCTGTCTCAAGATGAGACCTAGATATAGCACTAATATCAAGAAGGTCAGCAATTTCTGCTGAATTTCTTGATGTGAAAAATGAGCAACAGGATTTCGACGAAATTTACTTTGTACAGGTATTTTACGTATAGGAAGTCTGTAACCTTTAACCCATTCTAAGATTAGAGGATTTTTTGTAAGATTTTACCAATTACTATAAATGTTACTTAGACAAACTGTTGTATTGTGATTGTCAATCAGATTATTAATGCAAGAAAATGTTTTTGTTTTTGTTGTGGTACTTTACCATTTGTTTTATTTTGATTTGATCGTAAGTGGCGTTTTAATTAATCACCAATTAATGAAAAAATATAAAGGTTTATAGATTGTGGTCGCCTCCATATGTAAAAACCCTTGGCCTGAAAATAAATGTTTGAGTACTTACAGTTTATCTGTTAAAAATTATTGCAGATTTAAAGGTCGTAATCATTATTAACTAACAAAAGAAAATAAAACTAATTCTTTGGATATAAAACTTTATTAAAAAAATATGTAGTTATTTACATATTTAAAGTATTACCTGCTGTCAAGTACTGTTTTTAACAATATGATTATAAAATACAAGAAAATGTTTATTATTTTTTTTTGGTGACACCTTACCACTTACCGGAAGGCTATAGAAAATGTAAATTTTTAATAGTTCAACATTATTTGAGTCTATGTAGTTACTAACACATTAAAACTAACTGCTTTCAAGTACTATTTATAACAATCGGATTAGGGAGGTAATTGGAACCAATTGTTCAAAAAGTTTTAAAGTTCCCAATCAGTGGGGCATTTATATATATGTTTGATCTCTTTTATAATGTAAAATAGATCTAAAAGATTTTAATATTTACTAGATAAAACTTAAATATTGTGAAATCAGATCTTCCATCTTAGTTATGAATGAATGATTTAGACCTGTCTACAAGGATATATCACCCATCCCCTAATAAATATTTTCTAATGTTTTTAAGAAATCAGGGTCTTCATAAGAATCAAAGGAAGCATCCATTTAGTACGAAAGCTCTCACGGCTGGAGTCAACTAAGAAATCATGGTTCTTGGGTTCAGACCTAGTCAAATTGAAATTTCTTTCCTGGTCCTTGGTCTGATAGAAAATCAACAAAATGCGCAGGTAGTTGAAGAACCCGATAATAATAATGACGAAGAAATTGTAGATTACGAATAATTTTTATATAATTATTTTTGTATTTAATGCTTAACTTTGTTAATGACAATAAAAAAATAAAAACATTTTGTTTATTTTTTCTTCAAAACATTAAAATAATAGGAGAAAGGCAATGTATCTACGTAAAATGATTAGTAAGGTCATTTTTGTTGAGTTCGTCCATAGCAAAACCATTAAAATCGTTTTTGCTCAAAACTTGCATTTGATGAGTTCGCCCTTTCTCTTCTAAGCGCCTCAATTGTTTTTCCCACTCCTAAGGGCTATAATAATAATAATATTTTGCCCCTTCTGACAGTTTTACGTGTGCCCAACCATATTGCGTTGCTGGACATTGCTGCCACTAGAACACCAATATAAGTTGCCAGATCACGAATAGAACAGCACTTTCGATTAAGAAATTGGACAGAGGCTAATAAAAGCATTCATTCATTGCAACAGTATTAAGATTAAAACCTAAAGTTTACATACTGTGTGGGAGATAAAATACTTTTCTCTTTTTTTATAATGAAACTAATGATTTTAGCAATTGTGCAACTTTATTAGAATTTTTAATACCTTCCTCATAAGTTGATGTAATTAATAAAATATCATCAAGATATCCCACACAAACGAAACCTAAATTTCTTAAGTACGTAAGGGCTGGTTTTAATAGCTTGTTAAAGCGTAGGGTGCAATAGAGAGCTCAAATGGTAAGCAATTAAAGGAGAACAGCTGTCTATTGTTTTCAAATTTAAGATATATTTTATATTGATCCTCAATATTTACTAAATAATAAGCATTCTTTAAGTCAATCCTGCACAAAAAACTATTTTCGTGAACTAAATCTTTAACACTTTACGGAAGACGGCTTCTTCGATGGCCCCGAATTTAAACTCGTGCTTCGATAAGATCTGGTTTTGATCTCTACGCTGACCTTTTTCAATTCTTGAGCAGATTTAATATGATTTGATAATGCATCCCTAAAGAGAAGGCCCTCAATAGGTCTATCCATAACAACCTTTCTAATATTGGTATTAATGGCATTTGATAGTCCATATCTTCTATGCTTAGACAAAGATTGTATTACATCTGATAATAATTTTGATCCATTCGCTAGGTCTTGCAAGTGGTTGTTTGTTTGTTCTGTAGAATATGAAAAATAAAAATTCATTGGAGCAGCAATAGCCAACGCTGCTGCAATCTTTTCCTGAATTAGTGACAAAAAAAATATCCTGCTGTGTAAAAATGTATATACTTGTTGAATTATACGAATACAAGAATTTTTATTTATTCTTAACAGTTATCATACCTATTTTTTATTAATGGAGAATTATATTAAGTAAACATTTTTAACTGTGAATAGGGTAATTCGAAAAACTCTAGAAGTCATTTTTGTAATAGACTAATATTTTCTATGCGTTAATAGAAAAAAATGGTTTTATTATATTTACTACAATTTTAAGTATTATATTTCAAAGTATTGTATTGTGATTGTCAATCAGATTATTAATGCAAGAAAATGTTTTTGTTTTTGTTGTGGTACTTTACCATTTGTTTTATTTTGATTTGATCGTAAGTGGCGTTTTAATTAATCACCAATTAATGAAAAAATATAAAGGTTTATAGATTGTGGTCGCCTCCATATGTAAAAACCCTTGGCCTGAAAATAAATGTTTGAGTACTTACAGTTTATCTGTTAAAAATTATTGCAGATTTAAAGGTCGTAATCATTATTAACTAACAAAAGAAAATAAAACTAATTCTTTGGATATAAAACTTTATTAAAAAAATATGTAGTTATTTACATATTTAAAGTATTACCTGCTGTCAAGTACTGTTTTTAACAATATGATTATAAAATACAAGAAAATGTTTATTATTTTTTTTTGGTGACACCTTACCACTTACCGGAAGGCTATAGAAAATGTAAATTTTTAATAGTTCAACATTATTTGAGTCTATGTAGTTACTAACACATTAAAACTAACTGCTTTCAAGTACTATTTATAACAATCGGATTAGGGAGGTAATTGGAACCAATTGTTCAAAAAGTTTTAAAGTTCCCAATCAGTGGGGCATTTATATATATGTTTGATCTCTTTTATAATGTAAAATAGATCTAAAAGATTTTAATATTTACTAGATAAAACTTAAATATTGTGAAATCAGATCTTCCATCTTAGTTATGAATGAATGATTTAGACCTGTCTACAAGGATATATCACCCATCCCCTAATAAATATTTTCTAATGTTTTTAAGAAATCAGGGTCTTCATAAGAATCAAAGGAAGCATCCATTTAGTACGAAAGCTCTCACGGCTGGAGTCAACTAAGAAATCATGGTTCTTGGGTTCAGACCTAGTCAAATTGAAATTTCTTTCCTGTTTGCAAAATTACAATTAGACCATTAATTCCCATTTTCCACGGGCCATGTGTGCCATGACCAAGCATAAATATACATTTCTATTAATAAGTTCTAAACAGTTCAAAAAATTAAATTAAAGTAAAAGACCAAGAAGTTACAGACCAGAATAAGGAGTATTCATTTATAGTAAAAATGGTTAGTGGCACTGTAGTAAAAATTCCTGTGAGGTAAAAGGAGTCGCAACCTGGGAAAAAGTAATGCCCTATAAAGTGTTTTGAAATATTTCATAGCCACTCTGTAGGCATTACTCACAGCATACAGTACTTCAAATGTTTAATAATAAAAACTAAAAAAATTAAAATTTTAACACTCCCTATCTCAAAAACAAATGCCTTGCAAGCAGATGTTAATATGAACTTCTAGCCCTAAAGTGAGCCAAAAATTACGTTCTGCATTTTTTGGCACCAATCAAAAAAACACCCTGTACCAAAGTAAATACAAAATTTGGACACTAAATACAATTTGATATTAGTTCGAAAGCTAGCCTTATGTTTCATTGCTAAATCTGCTTAAAAGCAGATGATCTTATATATATATATATATATATATATATATATATATATATATATATATATATATATATATATATATATATATATATATATATATATATATATATATGTTTGATCTCTGACAAATATATATATATTTGTCCTGTTAATGTTTAGAATAAACTTTTGCTAGTGCACAGGCAGGACTAATGCTATTCTGGAATTGAACACCTCTGTCAAGAATGATATGACTTCCTGAAGACTATATCAAAAAAGGTCAAGTAGGTTCTTACCACAGTAATTCCACCATTTTTTAAAGACGCAGTCGTACTGTCGGTGGGTGCATTCATTTATTGAACCAAGAATGGCCTTTATACCAACTTCAGGGACGGATCTCTTGAAAAAAAGATGTCCTGCTAAACTCCCTGCCACCAGGATAAGCTGTCTGTGGAGAGATTGAGGTTTTCTGAAAGGAGACAACAATAAGTTTTTGTTAGGCCCAAAATAAAGGGGTTCACTGGTAAAGAGACTTCGGAATAAGGGATACCAGGGTTGACTCCTCGGCCATCTAGGAACTATCAGAATTCCAGATGCTTTATCGTAAATAATCTTTTTTATGGATTTGTTTATAATACTGCAATGGAATCTGGGTACGGTTCCCATGAGATATATAAATTGCATTTTGCATTTAGTTTCGAAGCAAATAAATCTATTTCTGGGGGTTAAAAAATATGACATATTTTGGCAAAAGTTCATAGTTCAAGATTTGTGTTGATATAGGATGCGAAATCGTATAAATTTCGAAGCTCGCAATATTCCCAAATTTCCTGAGCAATTTTGTTTAACTTTTTATATCTTACACCACCCATTTTATTTATATACGCTATTGCTGTAGTGTTACCTATCCTAAGCAGTATGTTTACGTTCTCTACATGTTTTGTAAAAGACTTAAGAGAATTAAATACTGCCTTTAATTCTAAAATATTTTTATGGCTAGTTTTTTCATTGGTATTGTAATATCCTCTCGTACGTATAGAATTGCTTACGGCTCCCCACATTCTTCGATGAATCCGAGAAAATTTCTATTTGATATTTCGTTTCATTAATATTAACCCCTAAATCTTGTTGTATCTTGAGACACCACAAAATATCCTTCCTAATAGAGGAAGGAACCTCAATCTTTTTATTATAATTGAGGCGCTTAGAAGAGCAAGGGCGAACTCAACAAGAGTCGAATTGTTTTTATGCTTCTTTCGATATCTACATATCACAACAAACGATATTTCCTGACTAACTTGTTGAGTTCGCCCCTGTAAACATAAAATATTATTCGATATAGAAGCATTAAGGACGATACAGATTCGAGGAGAAACGGCGAACTCAACCTATTCCGTCCCCACTAACTGGTTGCGCAAGTCGGTTTGAGAGGATAAACGGCGAACACCACATCAGGTGATTTTATTACTTTATTTTGTGCGTATTTAGTATTAATAGCCAAGTGCTACTAAAAGCAAATTCGTTTTTTGGTGGTGTTTTTAGTGGTCTGTTAATTATTGTAAACTTGACAGTTGATCCTACTTAAACTTAATGGAGCCAGAAGAAGTAGTAGTTGGTCACCCTCGCAAGAGATCTACCAATACAGAAAATTGGTTGGCAAATAGTAACAAGAAGAACCGAAATGAAGGTCACGCTTATACGTCAAGGTGTACAAAAACACATATTCCTGCCCGACAGCTCGGACCCGCGTGTGATTGTGGATGTTTTGATAAAGTGGGACTTGAAAATGTTCGCAAAATTTTTGAAGAGTTTTGGAAAATAGGAGATTATAATTTGCAAAATGCTTACGTGTCAAAGGTTGTTAAAAGCACGGAAGTTAAGAGATCCTATGTGAAGAATCGGCCAAGCAGAACGCTGAGACGCATTTATTATAGTGTAATACACGAAAACCATACATACGAAGTGTGTCGAAAAGCATTTTATAGTATTCATGGTATAACTGAAAAGCGTGTTCGTGTTGTTTTGGACAAGGTAACATCAACTGGAAGTCTTCGTTGTGATTTAAGAGGGAAAAAGGAACCAGGAAATAAAACTAATGCAGAGAGTCGAGCAAAAGTATTTCAGCACATCAAATCTTTGCCGACAGTTTCCAGCCATTACAGCCGTGCAAAAAGTCCGCACCGAAAGTATCTTCCTGAAGGGCTCAACATACATTCTCTTTATTTACTGTACTGGCTTGATGAAAACTATCCAGGACTTCAACCCGTTAAAGAGTCGTATTACCATTGTGTATTTAATAAAGAGTTTAATATCGGATTTCAACCCCCTGGAAGCGACACTTGCAATCTTTGTGACAAAATTGATATTACTGCTAAAAATCTGAAGACGAACGACCCGCAAAACATTACAGAAATCAATAAACTTGAACGAGAAAAGAAAATTCATGTCACGAGGGCTAAAGTTCCTCACACTCTACTAAAGACCTACAAAGAAAATGCAGATAACAACTTATTGGTAATAGCTTTCGATCTTCAACAAGCTCTGCCCACTCCAAAACTTACAACTGGGATCCAGTTCTACAAACGAAAATTGTGGACCTATAACTTTTGTGTGCACAATGTTAAAACAGGGCGATCTACAATGTACGTGTGGGATGAAGGTACTGCTAAGCGTGGATCATGTGAAATAGCAAGCTGTTTATTACATTACCTTTCTAATATTGGAAACAACATAACCAAAGTTGCAATGTTCAGTGATAACTGCCTTGGGCAAAATAAAAATATCAACCTGGTTCTCTCCAACATGGCTTTCATTCATGCAAGCAGATTTACTCAAATACAGCATTATTTTATGGTACCTGGACACTCATTTCAACCATGTGATCGCGATTTCGGCCATATTGAAAAAGAAGTTAGAAATGCTTGTGTTTATGCTCCAGATCATTACGTCTATTTTATAGAAAAGTGTCGTAGGAAAAATCCTTTTCAAGTTGTCCATCTGACAGAGGATTTAATAATGAACTTCAATGAACTTCAAGCAAGTATCACAAAAGCGCAGTTGACAGGAGCGAAATTTAAGGATGGAAAAACATTTGAGTTCAGAGATGATTTTAAGCAAGGGTTCTATATTCATCACGGATACAATCTGGAAGTAAAAACTGCAGTAAAGCTTCAAAAAGGAAAGTCACCCAACTATAACCAGGAAAAATTTAATCTAAGACATGCAAATCTTAAAAAATTATACAACAGCCCTATAGTCATAGCTCCAGCCAAACTACAGGATATTCGAGATTTGCTGCCATTTGTTCCCCTGCCGTAGAGTAGGTTTTTTATTGGTCTGATAGAAAATCAACAAAATGCGCAGGTAGTTGAAGAACCCGATAATAATAATGACGAAGAAATTGTAGATTACGAATAATTTTTATATAATTATTTTTGTATTTAATGCTTAACTTTGTTAATGACAATAAAAAAATAAAAACATTTTGTTTATTTTTTCTTCAAAACATTAAAATAATAGGAGAAAGGCAATGTATCTACGTAAAATGATTAGTAAGGTCATTTTTGTTGAGTTCGTCCATAGCAAAACCATTAAAATCGTTTTTGCTCAAAACTTGCATTTGATGAGTTCGCCCTTTCTCTTCTAAGCGCCTCAATTGTTTTTCCCACTCCTAAGGGCTATAATAATAATAATATTTTGCCCTTTCTGACAGTTTTACGTGTGCCCAACCATATTGCGTTGCTGGACATTGCTGCCACTAGAACACCAATATAAGTTGCCAGATCACGAATAGAACAGCACTTTCGATTAAGAAATTGGACAGAGGCTAATAAAAGCATTCATTCATTGCAACAGTATTAAGATTAAAACCTAAAGTTTACATACTGTGTGGGAGATAAAATACTTTTCTCTTTTTTTATAATGAAACTAATGATTTTAGCAATTGTGCAACTTTATTAGAATTTTTAATACCTTCCTCATAAGTTGATGTAATTAATAAAATATCATCAAGATATCCCACACAAACGAAACCTAAATTTCTTAAGTACGTAAGGGCTGGTTTTAATAGCTTGTTAAAGCGTAGGGTGCAATAGAGAGCTCAAATGGTAAGCAATTAAAGGAGAACAGCTGTCTATTGTTTTCAAATTTAAGATATATTTTATATTGATCCTCAATATTTACTAAATAATAAGCATTCTTTAAGTCAATCCTGCACAAAAAACTATTTTCGTGAACTAAATCTTTAACACTTTACGGAAGACGGCTTCTTCGATGGCCCCGAATTTAAACTCGTGCTTCGATAAGATCTGGTTTTGATCTCTACGCTGACCTTTTTCAATTCTTGAGCAGATTTAATATGATTTGATAATGCATCCCTAAAGAGAAGGCCCTCAATAGGTCTATCCATAACAACCTTTCTAATATTGGTATTAATGGCATTTGATAGTCCATATCTTCTATGCTTAGACAAAGATTGTATTACATCTGATAATAATTTTGATCCATTCGCTAGGTCTTGCAAGTGGTTGTTTGTTTGTTCTGTAGAATATGAAAAATAAAAATTCATTGGAGCAGCAATAGCCAACGCTGCTGCAATCTTTTCCTGAATTAGTGACAAAAAAAATATCCTGCTTAAGCAGGTTCTCCGTGAGACAAGCACTTATTTCGGAGTTAAGCTTTGGTGGTGAGAGTCCCTCTACATTACCAGGTCTAGGATATTTTTCGATAAGGGATTTCCTGTCATTTTTATCCACACCATTCCTACAGAATGTTGTCCACCTACTGGCGATCTCTGCATGTACTTCTGGACCGACAGCAGTCACTATTAGTGGGTTATTTCTAAGTATCTCAATTAGAATAACTGTCTCCTGGACTGTTTCTGGAGGTGGTACAGCTTTACGTTTGCTTGTACTTCCGCCCCACGTTTTTGATCACCACTGTCAGAACTACTTGATGAGCTAGATGAATCAAAGTACGAATCATCCGACTCAGCTATCTTTTCTGCCTGCAACAAAGGCTCTAATTGTAATAATTAATATTAGTTATTAATGTATCTTGAGACACCACAAAATATCCTTCCTAATAGATGAAGGAACCTCAATCTTTTTATTATAATTGTTTTTCCCACTCCTAAGGGCTAAATATTTTGCCCTTTCTGACAGTTTTACGTGTGCCCAACCATATTGCGTTGCTGGACATGCTGCCACTAGAACACCAATATAAGTTGCCAGATCACGAATAGAACAGCACTTTCGATTAAGAAATTGGACAGAGGCTTTATAAAATCTTTTCTTTTTTCTCGAAAGGTAACGACATATTCATTGCAACAGTATTAAAATTAAAACCTAAAGTTTATATCCTGTGTGGGAGATAATATACTTTTCTCTTTATTTATAATGAAACTATTGATTTCTAGCAATTGTACAACTTTATTAGAATTTTTAATACCTTCCTCATAAGTTGACGTAATTAATAAAATATCATCAAGATATCCCACACAAACGATACCTAAATTTCTTAAGTACGTAAGGGCTGGTTTTAGTAGCTTGTTAAAGCGTAGGGTGCATTGAGAGCTCAAATGGTAAGCAATTAAAGAAGAACAGCTGTCTATTGTATTCAAATTTAAGATATATTTTATATTGATCCTCAATATTTACTAAATAATAAGCATTCTTTAAGTCAATCCTGCACAAAAAACTATTTTCGTGAACTAAATCTTTAACACTTCTGTAGTCCTCTAATTTAAAACGCGGGGGATCTACTGAAAAAATGTTGAACTCTTTAAGATTTAATATAAACCGTAAAGACCCATTCGGTTTTTTGACTATAAAAAAACTGGAAATAAATTGATGTCTCAAGATGAGACCTAGATATAGCACCAATATCAAGGTCAGCAATTTCTGCTGAATTTCTTGATGTGAAAACTGAGCCACAGGATTTCGACGAAATTTACTTTGTACAGGTATTTTACGTATAGCAAGTCTGTAACCTTTAACCCATTCTAAGATTAGAGGATTTTTTTAATATTTTGCCAATTACTATAAAAGTTACTTAGACAAACAATATTATTTACCTCGACTACTTCCTGTAATCCGATCTCTTCCAGTTCCTTTTCAGTTTCTGATCCCTTCTGCTCCCCTCCGCCTTTTTTCGGTGACTGAATTTGAACCGCTTGGCCAAAAAATCCAAGGTCGGACAGTTTACAGAAGACGGCTTCTTCGATGGCCCCGAATTTAAACTTGTGCTTCGATAAGATCTGGTTTTGATCTCTACGCTGACCTTTTTCAATTCTTGAGCAGATTTATGTAATATCATTTAATATGATTTGATATTTTTTTAGAAATAGAAAAAGATATAAATATACCTGAAGTTGGCGTCCAGGAACATCATATCACTGGTAAGATTAAAAAACAAAACAAGGGTTTTTGGTATCTGATGGTACTATATCCTTACAACTTGATCTGCCAAGTAAATGTTTAATTTTTTAGAGATGGGAAATGAAATAAATAATCCTGAGGTTAAGATTGAAGTCAACCAACGACAGATAAGAGAAAAAAAAATCTAGGAAACGTCAGCGTCAACCAAACAATTGGAAAAGAAACATAAACAGGTTAAAGAGAGAAAGAAGAGAGTAATATATTGACTATAAAAAAGACACTTCATAGGAAAATCGTCCGCCGTTGGAATACCACTTTGGACAGAAAAATGCAGACTAAAATGCCATAACAATTTTGCTGATCCTGATCGCAATGAGTTATTCAGCAAATACTATTCATTACCTACCATTGATGAAAAAAACTTCTACATCTTTGGTTGTCTGAAACCATTTGAAGTAAAACAACCAAGTAATGGAAATCCTATTCGCCAAAAATCTTTCAGATATTTTGTAACTTTAGATGGAAAATCAAAACAAGTGTGCAAAAGTGCATTTTTAAAATTATTCAATATTGGGAGAAAGAAGTTAGAGCTAATTCGTAATCAAATTTCTCAGGGACAAGCTACCCCAAAAAAGGATGGAAGAGGTCGCCATATGACCCGCAAGAATCAAACACCCAACGAACATCTTGACATAGTTCGTCAACACATCAAATCTTTTCCTCCAGAAACGTCACATTATTCCAGAAATAAAAATGAACATCGCCTATACTTATCGCCTATGCTGTCAATAAACAAAACGTATGACCTATACAAGGACCAGTGTTTTGAACAAAATCGTCAGTTTGTTAAAAACAGCCGATACAGGCAAATTTTTGTTTCTGAATTTAATTTTGGTTTTGGATCTCCAAAATCGGATACCTGCAAGGTTAGCGACTCCAACGAAAAAAATGATGAACACGTTAGGCGATATAAAGCGGCATTTCAAAAACAGAAAAAAGACTGCAAATTAGCACATGAGGGTTCCATTCTCTACATCAACTGTGATATGCAAAAAACATTGCCTTTACCAAAGCTGTCTACAGGTGTGGCCTTTTACCTTAGACAAGTGTGGTTATACAATTTAGGAATTCATTGCGTGAGCTAAGGTGATAAGTTTGTAAGGGTATCATCTATGGACTGAGGATAAAGGTGGTAAGGGCCCAGAAGAAGTAGGGAGCAGTATTATATACTGTTTACAAAACCTTGAAATTGAAAATGATCATTTAGTAGCCTGGAGCGATTCTGCGGGTGGTCAAAACAAAAACTTTTTTATAGTTTGTCTATGTCATTACCTAGTACTCCAAGGAAAGTTTAAAATTATTGACCACAAATTTCCCGAGGTGGGCCACAGTTTTATGGATATTGATAGAGTCTTTGGGGCTGTCGAAAAAGTTATTCGAGAAGCTCAACATATTTATACGGTTGATCAGTACATGACGTTAACGAGAGAGGCTAGAAAAAGAAATCCGTTTGAGTTAACCAGGATGGAAGATAAATTCATTGCCTTAAAGGAACTGCCACGGAAGTTAAATTTGTTTGACAGAAAGAAAAGTAGCAAGGATGAAAAGGTAGTTCTTCGGAATGTAAGATGGATAAGAGTGATACATTTGGTACAACGAAGTATAGATATTTATTGGATCCAGAAGAAAAGTGGAAAGAAGTAGATATTATTAAATACAAACTAACCCGCACAACAGGTCATCACGAAAATCTTTTGGTGGCAGTAAATAAATCAAGGCCCATTGCAACGAAAAAATTCGATAATATTCAAGAGCAGCTCCCATATATTCCGGAGAATTTGCGAGGATTTTATTTAAGCTTAAACCAATCAGAAGATAACTAGTATTACCTATTACCTATTTTCGTATGTACTGATTACAGTGATTACCGATACTTTTGTATTTTGTTTGGTAATAAAGATGAGTTAATACTATATGTATTTGTCATTTTTGCAAATAAAAAATTAAATGATTCTGCATGAAGTTGTTAACTCAGTTTTTTTGGAAAAAAAATTAAAAAATCCAAAACTGGAAAGAAAGTGATAAAATTATGGTACAAAACCTTAAAAGTACTCATTTTGTACGTGTATTGACACAATTTGCTTTTAATTTAATTTCACACAGAAAAACCTCCAGGAACATAACTTTAATCCCTAATATCTAGAAATTGTAAAAAAGTGACTTAACACCCTCTTGCACCAATAGCTTCAATTATTGATTAAAAGTACCATATCGCTTTAAATGTAATAAGTTATTATGCCCTCCTGAAACAACATTCTTCGGAGGTTACGAGCTATTGCATCTCAACCGAAGATATATATATATATATATATATATATATATATATATATATATATATATATATATATATATATATATATTTATTTATTGAATTATACGAATACAAGAATTTGTATTTATTCTTAACAGTTATCATGCCTATTTTTTATTAATGGAGAATTATATTAAGTAAACATTTTTAACTGTAAATAGGGTAATTCGAAAAACTGTAGACGTCATTTTTGTAAAAGACTAATATTTTCTATGCGTTAATAGAAAAAAATGGTTTTATTATATTTACTATAATTTTAAGTATTATATTTCTAAGTATTGTATTGTGATTATCAATCAGATTATTAATGCAAGAAAATGTTTTTGTTTTTGTTGTGGTACTTTACCATTTGTTTTATTTTGATTTGATCGTAAGTGGCGTTTTAATTAATCACCAATTAATGAAAAAATATAAAGGTTTATAGATTGTGGTTGCCTCCATATGTAAAAACCCTTGGTCTGAAAATAAATGTTTGAGAACTTATAGTTTATCTGTTAAAAAATTATTGCAGATTTAAAGGTCGTAATCATTATTAACTAACAAAAGAAAATAAAACTAATTCTTTGGATATAAAACTGTATTAAAAAACTATGTAGTTATTTACATATTTAAAGTATTACCTGCTGTCAAGTACTGTTTTTAACAATATGATTATAAAATACAAGAAAATGTTTATTATTTTTTTTGGTGACACCTTACCACTTACCGGAAGGTTATAGAAAATGTAAAGTTTTAATAGTTCAACATTATTTGAGTCTATATAGTTACTAACACATTAATACTAACTGCTTTCAAGTACTATTTATAACAATCGGATTAGGGAGATAATTGGAACCAATTGTTCAAAAAGTTTTAAAGTTCCCAATCAGTGGGGCATTTATATATATGTTTGATCTCTTTTATAATGTAAAATAGATCTAAAAGATTTTAATATTTACTGGATAAAACTTAAATATTGTGAAATCAGATCTTCCATCTTAGTTATGAATGAATAATTTAGACCTGTTTACAAGGATATATCACCCATCCCCTAATAAATATTTTCTAATGTTTTTAAGAAATCAGGGTCTTCACAAGAATCAAAGAAAGCATCCATTTAGTACGAAAGCTCTCACGGCTGGAATCAACTAAGAAATCATGGTTCTTGGGTTTAGACCTAGTCAAATTGAAATTTCTTTCCTGTTTGCAAAATTACAATTAGACCATTAATTCCTATTTTCCACGAGCCATGTGTGCCATGACCAAGCATAAATATATATTTCCATTAATAAGTTCTAAACAGTTCAAAAAATTAAATTAAGTAAAAGACCAAAAAGTTACAGACTAGAATAAGGAGTATTCATTTATAGTAAAAATGGTTAGTGGCACTGTAGTAAAAATTCCTGTGAGGTAAAAGAAGCCGCAACCAGGGAAAAAGTAATGCCCTATAAAGTGTTCTGAAATATTTCATAGCCACTCTGTAGGCATTATTCACAGCATACAGTACTCCAAATGTTTCATAATAAAAACTAAAAAAATTAAAATATTGACTGTATAATTGACTTAAAATCTAAACAACTTGTAACTAATTTCAAAACAATACCTTTAAACAAAGCGAGAAACAAACTTGAGAACTTCTCTGAAAAAAATAAAAACTCGAAACAAAATTTCGATAGAAGGACGTACAGAAAAAATTTTCAGGTTAAAATGTGACCTTACTGATACAGATGCCATACTATACGCACAAGAAAAATAAAAAGTTAGAATGGTGAATTTTTAACATCAGTCATAAATTCCAATGTCATCCCAAAAGTCATCGACTTCTCTGACCTCCAAATAGAACCTTTACAAGTCCTTGAACCAATCTTTAATTTTAATACTAGCGAACATTGTAATACGGAACCTATTGATAGAATTCAATTTATAAAAACCCAATTAAGAACCGAACATCTAAACGAAGAGGAACGAGAAGAAATCACTCAGCTTTGCCTTGAATACGCCGACATATTTTACGTCGAAGGTGATAAATTAACCTTCACTAACGAAATCAAGCATACCATCGAAACGAATAATGCTAGGCCCATTTACACGAAATCCTATAGATACCCACAGGTACACAAAGAAGAAGTCAAAAAACAAATTGGAAACATGTTAGATCAAGGTATAATACGCCCATCGGTGTCCCCTTGGTCATCTCCCGTTTGGGTCGTTCCCAAAAAATTTGACGCTTCTGGGAAACAGAAATGGCGTGTCGTTATCGACTATAGAAAGCTTAATGAGCTCTCTGTAGACGATAAATACCCACTCCCTAACATTTCAGACCTTGACCAACTTGGCAAATGCCAGTACTTTACCACCCTCGACTTGACGTCTGGATTTCATCAAATTGAGATTCACCCCGACGACATTCCCAAAACCGCTTTCTCAGTCGAGAATGGCCATTACGAATTCGTTCGTATGCCATTTGGGCTTAAGAATGCACCGTCCACCTTCCAGCTCGTCATGGACAATATCCTGTTGGGCATTCAAAATGAACGTTGCCTGGTTTATATGGATGATATAATCATCTACTCGCCTACCATTCACACCCATATGGACCGACTAAAGGAAATATTCAAACGACTTCGCAAGGCTAATCTAAAAATTCAGCCAGACAAGTGCGAATTCCTGCGCAAGGAAGTTGCATACCTCGGGCACCTCGTCACCAAAGATGGCGTAAAGCCGAATCCAGCAAAAGTCGAATGTATTTGAAATTTTCCTCCACCCAAAAATCCCAAGGACATTAAATCTTTTCTAGGACTCGCAGGCTACTACCGACGTTTTATTCCCAACTTCACTAAAATGTCAAAGCCTCTTACAAAACTTCTTCAGAAGGATGTCGAATTTCTTTTCGACACTGAATGCAAGACTTCCTTTGAAACCATAAAGCAAGCCCTTATGTCTGACCCTATATTGATATACCCTGACTTCGAAGAACCCTTCATTCTAACAACCGACGCCAGCGCATTCGCTATCGGCGCAGTTCTCTCGCAAGGACCAGTAGGAAGAGACCTTCCTATAGCTTATGCCTCCCGAACCCTTTGCAATGCCGAATTTAAATATTCTACTATCGAACGAGAAGCGCTAGCAATCGTTTGGGCTGTCAAGCACTTCCGGCCATATCTCTTTGGTAGGAAATTTACCTTGATAACAGACCACAGACCGCTAACATGGCTCTTTTCTATAAAAGATCCAGGGAGTAGGCTAGCAAGATGGCGCTTAACACTCGAAGGTTACAATTATAAGATCGAATACAAACCTGGTAAAATAAACAAGAATGCAGATACACTCTCAAGACTTAAGATAAACTATTTTGAAGAATGCGCAAAACTACAAACTAAGATCAACATAGTGAACAGTAAATCTGTAAGACATAGGAAATACTACATAATACCTCTACCTTTCGACCCCGAAATCGTGGCCCAACATCTCTTTTACGTCCTATTCAAAGCCAAAAACGATTTTAAAGAATCAAGCGTATATTGCGTGGAAAATAATGTAGAACTGCCTATTTTAGAAATGCTATCTTACATCTTAGCAGATAAAGATGTAAAATTCAAAATATGTCAAGATCTCATCCGAACGCCAGATGAAGAAGAACGACCACAAATACTAGACCATTACCATCGAGGAAAGTTAAACCTTCACAGAGGTATAAACGAAACCGTTAGACGTATAAAAGTAAAATACAACTGGCCTAATTTAGTGAAAGACGTCGAGAAACTAATAAAGTGTTGCGAAACTTGCCAAAAGGTAAAATTTTGCCGAAAAAATCTTAATAGACCATTAGTTATAACAGAAACACCAAAGACGCCATTCGAAAGAGTAAATATAGACATTTTCGAATATCCCACAAGAAACGACGCTCTTACAATAAGAGACGAGTTAACGAAATTTACTCAAGCCTATCCGCTTTCAGACAAATCAGCGAAATCAGTCGTCAACACCCTTTTAGTGTTCTTTCAACACCACGGTACACCCCTTAGGATCCATTGCGACTATGGGCGTGAGTTCAATAACTCCCTTCTAAAAGACCTTTGTTACCTCTTCGATATAAAAATATCCTTTTCAAGTGTTAGCCACCCACAATCTAATGGCTCAGTTGAAAGATTTCACGCGACACTCTCCGAAATGATTAGAGCCAATCTCGCCGAGAACCCAGACGAACATCCGTTTAACGTCCTCCCATATGCCGTCATCTGCTACAATAACACGCGAAACAAGACACACGGATTTACACCCTACGAACTGCTATTCGGGCATACATCTAGTAGACCACCCGAAACCCTGTACAACCAAAAAGAACTAATATCAAAATACGTACGAGACCTGAACAACAAAATGAATTATCTTCACAAACTTGCAAGACGAAAGACAGAAAACCAAAAAGAAAAAGCTAAAATAAGATTCGATCAGTCTGTTTCGAAAAACCCATATGAATATAACATTGGAGATAAAGTATACGTAAAACAATCGCAAATAAGAACGAAAGCCGAAAACCTTTTCAACGGACCTTTCGAAATTACCGAAATTTTCCAAAATTCAGCCACTCTCCTAAATCCCCAAACAAATCAAACTTCTAAATTTAATTTCGATAGGCTAAAGCCGTATTCTGAATAGATCTTCTTCCTTTCAGATTCTCCTGGCTGATCGTAGCCACCCTTTCGCAATACTCCATCACACCCATTAATAATACTGTAGGAATATTCATCCATGAAGAAGGAACCATTAAAATTTCTAACAATAAATGGACGCTTCTTGTCTACAAAGAACTTCAACCCATAAAAGACGCAATAGTCAAAAATGATAAAATCCTAGACAATCTTTTGAATACATTTATATCTGCAGAAACACCTCGAATGATCGCATTCAAAGGAGAAATCCAAACTCATGTTAGTCTTCTAGGCCAAATCTCCGATTCGGTAAATCTCAAATACAGAGAAACAATAGCCGATACCCAAAATTATGCCGAACACCGATTAAAACGTGGACTTCTTAATGGCTTAGAAACAGTTTGGAAAACGTTAACAGGCAATCTAGACGCCTCAGATGGCGAATACTATAACCAATGTATTGAGAAAATTACTCACGACGAACTACACATTGAGACCCTAATGAAAAATAAAATATCCGTAACTACATCGGTTATTAAGAGCTTTAACACCACTTTACAAAAACTACAAATAGACGAGGAGACATTTAACGACAACGTAGAAAATATTCAAAAAGCAATTCTAGACATCAGTGACACTGTTGCCTTCTACCAAGCTAAGGTAAATGTTTTAGATTTATGCGAATCACTAATGGAAAGTTACGCTTTCATAGAAAACTATCTTAATGACATCCTTAATGCTATAAGATTTGCACGCCTTAAAATATTACATAGTTCAATAGTAACACCACTAGATTTGATTAGCTCTCTAAGACAAATCTCTCAAGCTCTTCATAAAAATAATTTACCCCTACCGGTCTATTCCAATAGCATCGCTAAATACATAGATATCATCGAATTAGAAGCTTATCAATCCGAATCTAAAATAATATTTGCTCTTAAAATTCCGTTAGTAGAACCTGAAACTTACACTTTATACCATATTTATCCAATTCCTATATCAGATGATCGAACAGGGTTTCATCACATCATTTCTACTGCGCAAAAATATGTCGCTAGAGATGATGATTCGATGCTATACGTTTCACTCCCAAGTTTGTACAATTGTAAATCTCTTGGGTTAAATCAGAAAATCTGTTCCAATATACTTCCGCACCCAATAGACACTGATTCCATCTGCGAGGCTCAACTCTTAAACCAATTAAGCCACCAGCTACCGAGAACCTGCCAATCAAATCTGTTGCTTGCACGAGAATACAATGTTCAGGAAATCGACCAAAACCTTTGGTTAATTTGCATCTCCAACCCACTGCCAATCACCGTCCAGTGTGAAAGAAAAGAAGCTACCACCAAGGTCATTAATACTAACAGTCTTCTACAATTACGACCTGAATGCAACGCATTTGTAGGAAGTACTAGAGTGCATGCCCAACGCACCATCGACAACTATCAGAATGTGACTTACCGCAGCCATCCGATAGAAATCCCATACAAGTGCTGCGAACATCTTCCAGAAAAACCTCAAGTAGCTATCAAACCACTAAAGCTTAGCAAACTGGATATCGGAAAGTTGAACATAGCCCAACACAAACTCGACCAATATTCCGAGGAACTTGACAAGATTATCAACCAGCCATTTATCAGCAAACACCTGCCCTGGTTCACAGTAACTACGATAGTGTTTATCGCTCTCTTAGTCTCCACCTACGTCATGTGCAAATGTCGACGCAAGAAGCTGCCGATGATCACCATCACCTAACGATGACTCGCCCCCAGCTCCGAAGCCTTTGAACCGGAGACACACGAGATTAACCAGTATTCTTCCCAGGAGAAGACCCAGCCTGCACTTAAATCCCTCTATGGAAGAAGAAATGGAACTCCAAGACGAAGCCTAAAAGTTGCCGCATCGCCCCAACTTTTTACTTAAAGGGGGAGTTGGTATATGCAATATTATAGAATACATTGACCTGATTGCCGGTCACACGAGGTGACATTACGCAATAGTGACGAGACCTGATATTTCCCAGGATGCAACATCAGCAGGAAACACTCTACGTGACTTTACCGTGGGAACAATGCTGATGCTTGCAAATATAATAATATAAATACTCTTGTAATATATATATATATATATATATATATATATATATATATATATATATATATATATATATACGTATATACGCGATCGACGTTTGACTAAAATGGATCATTGTGTCTGCTGTGATGCAGAACATGTTCCAAACAAGGATCATTTTCTTGTTATGACGTTGGTGTAAGTGGAATGAAAACATACATATATATATATATATATATATATATATATATATATATATATATATATATATATATATATATATATATATATATATATATATATATATATATATATATATATATATATATCTCATGTCTAATGTGAAGCCCGGTATGTAGCACAGACTACCCGAATCCCGGCCTAAATATTGGTTTGAACATAGTTTATTTTATTGAAAAACGATTTAAATCTTACAGTCATTGCAAGCAAAGGCAGAGGGGTAACTTTTTCTTAATATACAGAAATCGTTATAATTTCCAGGTTTTATGAATCCCATACGTTTTTAGAAAATAAGATGCCCGCTGTGTAAAAATGTATATACTTGTTAAATTATACGAAGCCCAGCTGCGTTGCCAATATGTTCAAGCAATACAAGCATTTTTATTTATTCTTAACAGTTTTCATACTTATTTTTTTATTAATAGAGAATTATATTAAGTAAACAGTTTTAAAAATGTGTGTGAATAGGGTAATTCGAAAAACTGAAGAAGTCATTTTTGTAATAGATCAATATTTTCTATGCGTTAATAGAAAAAATGGTTTTATTATATTTATTAAAATTTTAAGTATTATATTTCAAAGCATTGTATTGGATTTATCAATCAGATTATTAATGCAAGAAAATGTTTTTGGTTTTGTTGTGGTACTTTATTTTATTTTGATTTGATCCTATGTGGCTTTTGAATTATTCACCAATTAATGAAAAAATATAAAGTTTTATACATTGTGGTTACCTCCATATCCTTGGTCTGAAAATAAATGTTTAAGAACTTAAAGTTTATCTGTTAAAAAATTATTGCACATTTAAGGGTCGTAATCATTAGTAACTAACAAAAGAAAATAAAACTAATGGCGCAACAACTCTTTATTATTATTCTATGATTTCATTTGAAGAACGCTAGCCAATCATAAGATAGGATCTGGAGTATAGTACGTCTACGACATTCCTAATCTGTGTCAGCTGTCAATGTCCTGTCTACCACATTCCTAATTAGTAACAACCGTCAACGTGGACACATTATATGAAAGTGAAGAGGAATCTAGTCCTAGTCGTGTCTATGTGTTACCGATTGCAATAATTTAATTATTTTATTTATTATTATTGTAACATGTGAATATATACGAGTAGAATTTTGCTGAACTAGTAACACATAACTGCAAAATTTTATTAGGCAATAATAGTAAACTGAGCTAGTTTCAAACACAAGTTATTATCAGCCGTACAATTTTCGTACCAGTAATACAGTCCTAACAAGTCAGGAAAGAAATCCAAGTTTTTGGATTCTTTCAACAAGTTTTATTTAAACATACTGTTTTTAATTTTTCTCATTTTTGTAAGCCAAAAAAATAAATAGAAAAGAACGGCGTAGTTTTCTGATCGCATTAAATGAAATTCAGTAGTATTTCCCAAAGCAACAAGCACAAACGAACATGACCTAGCGCCTTCACTAAACCAAATAAATTGATTTCATATATTAATTCGGGTTCTTTAAATGTTGCTCTGGCCTGCTAGTTAACAGAAAATTTAACCCAACTAGCAATACAATATAATAGCAGTTGAAGTGAATATACCCTAAAAAAAATTACTTACCTTGTTCCCACTGAGTAACACACTGTTTTATTTTTACTCATTTTAAAGACTGGGCTCGTCTATATAAAAAATGATAATTATAGTCCAGGGTACCATAGAGAACAAAACAAAGTTATTTTACGACTGTCTGAACTGTAGGGCGGACTAGGGTGGCCTGAGTCTTAGGATCTACAACTACGTTTTACCCTCCTACTTTAGCAGAGGGGCTTTTAGACCACTACGGAATGGAATGTGGATTAAACCGAAACCCTAGATCTTACCTTTTACCACCCTGCAGTCCTAAACCCACAAGTCTTACGCCGAAAGCACAAATTTGAAGATAATATAAAAAAATTGGGAGGCGAGGCGAGACCGGATACTTCAAAACAAGCGTTAATTTTTTACATTAACCTAACCTTTTCTTTCTTTCTTTATAAATGGAGTCGGCTGCCACTTTTGGCTTTTAGCGCCATTCTCCAGCCCAATAGGCAACGACCAAGGGTTGTCGAGCCAACTGCTCTCCGTAACTCGTTGAACGTTACTATTATTTTTTATCTTATGAAAGGCACATTGTGCAGACTTCTATTACTATTGACGTATATCTTTTTCTTTTAAAGCGACGCCGGACTTACGCACTCCTGTGGAACTTTCTGGGCACCGCACCTTTCTCTCTCTCTCTCTCTCTTTCTCTATCTTTCTCTTTGTGTCTTCATAAAACAAAAAATCTCACACATTTATTTTGCACCGGGTTAAACGCATGATACTATTACACTTACTGAAACAACGGTTATACTTCGCAGTCTCGTCTCAGATTATAAACACCCTGTAGTTGCAGCGCAACTAACCTATCTACGACATTCAAAGAAAAATAACATTTTTTTGCCTTGCTGACTAAGCATACCGGGCCACATCGGGCCTCACTGCTGCAAGCCTATTCATTGTATCGTGTCGTATCCTATCGTAAAGTGCGTTCAAAATGCCTAAACGTAAAAGTGATAAGTTCAACGAAAGATGAGAAAGCTCAATAAGGAGCTTAAGGTGTACAAACGTAAGTAAAACTCCTAATTCTTACTTTCGTTTTATAGGCGGGCACGTTGTTATTGTCCTATGAGTAAAGGCTTTTTCAAATAAATTATTAAAATGGCTATTTAGTAGTTATGATATTAGTAATTAATATTAATTATTATAATTAAAGCCTTTGTTGCAGGCAGAAAAGATAACTCAAGTGAGTCGAAAGATTCGTACTCTGATACATCTAGCTCATCAAGTAGTTCTGACAGTGGTGATCAAGAACGTGGGGCAGAAGTACAAGCAAACGTAGATGTAGTTGTACCACCTCCAGAAACAGTCCGGGAGACAGTTATTCTAATTGAGATAGTTGAAAATAACCCACCAATAGTGACTGCTGTCGGTCCAGAAGTACATGCAGAGATCGCCAGTAGGTGGACAACATTCTGTAGCAAATGGTGTGGATAAAAATGACAGGAAATCCCTTATCGAAAAATATCCTAGACCTGGTAATGTAGAGGGACTCTCAGCACCAAAGCTTAACTCCGAAATAAGTGCTTGTCTCACGGAGAACCTGCTTAAGCTCAGGAACAGGTTGCAGCAGCGTCGGATATTGCTGCTCTAATGAATTTTTATTTTTCAAATTCTTCAGAACAAAGAAACAACCACTTGCAAGACCTAGCGAATGGATCAAAATTATTATTAGATGTAATACAATCTTTGTCTAAGCATAGAAGATATGGACTATCAAATGCCATTAATACCAATATTAGAAAGGTTGTCATGGACAGACCTATTAAGCGCCTTCTCTTTAGGGATGAATTATCAAATCATATTAAATCTGCTCAAGAATTGAAAAAAGGTCAGCGTAGAGATCAAAACCAGATCTTATCCAAGTACAAGTTTATATTCGGGGCCATCAAAGAAGCCGTCTTCCGTAAACTGTCCGATCTCGGATTTTTTAGCCAAGCGGTGCAAATTCAGTCACCGAAAAAAGGCGGAGGGCAGCAGAAGGGATTAGAAACTGAAGAGGAACTGGAAGAGATCGGATTACAGGAAGTAGTCGAGGTAAATAATATTGTTTGTCTAAGTAACTTTTATAGTAATTGTCAAAATATTACAAAAAATCCTCTAATCTTAGAATGGGTTAAATATTACAGACTTCCTATATGTAAAATACCTGTACAAAGTAAATTTCGTCGAAATCCTGTTGCTCAGTTTTCACATCAAGAAATTCAGCAGACTATTGCTGACCTTCTTGATATTGGTGCTATGTCTAGGTCTCATCTTGAGACAGATCAATTTATTTCCAGTTTTTTTATAGTCAAAAAACCTAATGGGTCTTAATGAAACATGAAGCCAGCTTTCGAACTAATATCAAATTGTATTTAGTGTCCAAATTTTGAATTTACTTTGATACAGGGTGTTTTTTTGATTGGTGACAAAAAATGCAGGACATAACTTTTGGCTCACTTTAGGGCTAGAAGTTCATATTAACATCGGCTTGCAAGGCATTCGTTTTTGAGATAGGAAGTGTTAATATTATAATTTCTTTAGTTTTTATTCTGAAACATTTGAAGTACTGTATGCTGTGAATAATGCCTACAGAGTGGCTATGAAATATTTCAGAACACTTTATAGGGCATTACTTTTTCCCAGGTTGCGACTCCTTTTACCTCACAGGAATTTTTACTACAGTGCCACTAACCATTTTTACTATCAAGGAAAACTCCTAATTCTGTTCTGTAACTTCTTGGTCTTTTACTTTAATTTTTTGAACTGTTTAGAACTTATTAATGGAAATGTAATTTATGCTTGGTCATGGCACACATGGCTCGTGGAAAATGGGAAAAAATGGTCTAATTGTAATTTTGCAAATAGGAAAGAAATTTCAATTTGAAAAGGTCTAAACCCAAGAACCATGATTTTTTAGTTGACTCCAGCCGTGAGAGCTTTCGTACTAAATGGATGCTTCCTTTGATTCTTGTGAAGACCCTGATTTCTTGAAAACATTAGAAAATATTTGTTAGGGCACCCATCCCCAACTAAGAAAATATTTGTTAGGGGATGGGTGATGTACCCTTGTAGACAGGTCTAAATCATTCATTCATAACTAAGATGGAAGATCTGATTTCACAATATTTAAGTTTTATCTAGTAAATATTACAATCTTTTAGATCTATTTTACATTATAAAAGAGATCAAACATATATATAAATGCCCCACTGATTGGGAACTTTAAATCTTTTTGAACAATTGGTTCCAATTACCCCCCTAATCCGATTGTTATAAATAGTACTTGAAAGCAGTTAGTTTTAAAGTGTTAGTAACTATATAAACTTAAATAATGTTGAACTAATAAAACTTTACATTTTCTATAGCCTTCCGGTGAGTGGTAAGGTGTCACCAAAAAAAATAATAAACCTTTTCTTGTATTTTATAACCATATTGTTAAAAACAGTAGTTGACAGCAGGTAATACTCTAAATATGTAAATAACTACAAATTTTTTTAATAAAGATTTATATCCAAAGAATTAGTTTTATTTTTTTTTTTGTTAGTTAATAATGATTACGACCTTTAAATATGCAATAATTTTTTAACAGATAAACTATGAGTTCTCAAACATTTATTTTCAGACCAAGGGTTTATACATATAGAGGCAACCACAATCTATAAAACTTTATATTTTTTCACAACAAAAACAAAAACATTTTCTTGCATTAATAATCTGATTGATAATCACAATACAATACTTTGAAATATAGTACTCAAAATAGTAGTAAATATAATAAAACCAATTTTTCTATTAACGCCATATATATATATATATATATATATATATATATATATATATATATATATATATATATATATATATATATATATATATATATATATATATATATATATATATATATATATATATATATATATATATATATATATATATATATATATATATATACCCTATTCACAGTTAAAAATGTTTACTTAATATAATTCTCTATTAATAAAAAATAAGTATGATAACTGTTAAGAATAAATAAAAATTCTTGTATTCGTATAATTCAACAAGTATATACATTTTTACACAGCGGGCTTCTTATTTCCTAAAAACGTATGGGATTCATAAAACCTGGAAAATATAACGATTTCTGTATATCAAGAAAAAGTTACCCGTCTGCATTTGCTTGCACTAACTGTACGATTTCATTTGTTTTTCAATAAAATACAGTTTGTTCAAAACCAATATTTGGGCCGGGATGCATTTTCGGAATTCGCCGACACATTAGCCGCTCGGAAAAATTCGGGCCCTGCAATAGCAAACTCGTAAAGTGCAGACGTATAAGACTAATACGTCGGCGATTTAGCATAAGCCAAATAATAATTCTTTCGTTGTGGTTGTGAATCAGTTTTTAGCTTTAAATTAGCGTTAAAATATTGATTTGAATTCAATAGTATATATAAAGTTGAAATGGATACAAAGACATTGCCAAATGTGTGTTATAAAGAAACATGCTCCAATACCATTAGGCTGCAAATAAGTGATCAAGACGAATTTCAGGTATCTTAATTTTTTTTCTTTTTAGGTTATACTTATGTTATTCTTCGCTCATATTATATTTGCGGAAGTGTCTGCTTGATCGTCGGACGGTTGAATAATTTTAGTAATTCGACTATCGTCTCGGATAACACTTCGAGTAATAATATGTTTGTTCCGAATATTGTTTTTTGCAAAATTTATAAACTATAAAAATATGATCATTTATAAATTAAGGAAAAATCAGAGGCTACACGAGACTTTTGTATGAAAGAAAATTTTTTTTTGCTAAAATTATGCATAATAAAATTATGCATTGATTAATAAAAGTCCAAATATCTCTAAAACGACTGCTCGTAACGACTTCTAACAGACATACCTTTATTTACGTAAAAATTACCGAGAAAAAAATCGTTTTTTTACCAAAATGTTTTTTTATTATTTTATATTAAACTGACGGGAGTTTTTTTTATTGTAGAAATGGTTGACTCAATTGGAAAGTGTTAGGAAAGAAACTTGGAGAGTTTCAAAAACTTTTAAGCTTGGTAATAAAAAACCACGTATAATATTCAAAAGATTATACCACTGTCATTTTAACGTAAAACAAAAGAAGAAAAATGGCAGTTGTAGAAAAAGGACTTCTAGAAATATAGACTGCCCAGCAAAATTATGTGTAACTATAAAACGATTTATTCCAGACACAAAGTCAAAAAATAATGATGTTTATATGCCAAAATGGCCGTGTATTGTGGAGTTTCGGGATGAGCATAATCATAATTTAAATTCTGCTGCTGCTCTTAGAGAGCGACCACTTGCTCTGAATGTAAAAAATCGCATTACCGAACTTTTTGAGAAAGGTCACTCAGTCGCCTCTGCATATCATTCTTATATTTTATCACTGATGGAGGAACATGGGGACAACTATGAAAATATTGTTATGGATAGATACTTCATTCCTACTAAGACTGATGTAGAAACCATATGGAAAAGCAATTTCAAAAAAAACTATGGCGAAAGAACTGGAGAAAGTATGTTGTTTCACTTAGATAATATGCTCAGAACGTTATCAAACAAAAACGGTACCCGCTTTAAAATAATTAGACACCAAGACCATTATGCTGTTGCCCTCTGCACACCAATTATGCAACGAGTTGCAACCCTTGACCAGGCGTCTGAGATTATGTTTGTTGATTCCACGGGCAACTGTGACACACAAAACCACAAAGTTTACTACTTTATAACACAGTCTGCTATCGGAGGATTACCTTTGGGTTGCATCCTAAGTAGCAGCCAAGAATCAAATGTATTTTTAGAAGCCGTGCGTGCCCTTTATGAAATTTTTCCCATTAAAATTAAACCCAAAGTTATTCTCACGGATGACGATTTGGCAGAAAGGAACGCTTTAAAAAAGATATGGCCTGATTCATGCTTCTTATTGTGTACTTTCCACGTTTTAAAGGCCTGTTGGAAGTGGCTTAAAACAGGCAAGAATAAGATTTCTTCAAATGATGTTCAAACATGTTATAAGTATTTTAGAAATATCCTCGTATCCAAATCATATGAGGATTTAGAAAAGTCTTGTTTGAAATTCACAGAAAATTGTAAATATGACAATTTCACAAATTATGTGAGTAATATGATGGACAGAGCTGACACTTGGTGCCTTTTATATCGACAACATTTACCACTAAGAGGAACTGATACTAATAATTACATAGAAGTTATATTTAGATTACTTAAAGATATTCCACTGGAAAGGACGAAAGCGTTCAATTTACCTCAGCTATCTGACTTTATTACTACTAACTTTGAATCTTATTATAAGCAACGAATTTTAGACATTTTATTAAAACGAGCATCTAAGACGGTATTAAGTCGTTATTTGCCGGATGAAAAGGACGTGGCTGCTGAAGATATAATACAACTTAACGACTTTGCATATGAAGTTCGAAGTTAGAGCGATAGAAATATTACCTACTTCGTTGATTTATTAATTTTCAAGTGCACTTGTTCACAGGGATTCACTGGTAAACACTGCAAGCACCAGGCAGCGGTGGTAAAAAAATTTAATATACATTCAGTTTTTTAATATCGTTATCTTTGAAAGTTAAATTGCACCTTTACCAGATTGCAACCGGAAAGCAGGCAAATGAGCAGCTATTTTCGTCGATTAGAGATATTACGATGGAGAAGGAAACTGATAAAGTTGTTAATACAAATCTGAGTTCTTCACAAAATGTTAATTCTCCTATGGATATTTATGCTGATGAAAACAATGCTGAAAGCATAACTACGGTCGAAAACTATGATATTGCCGAAATAAAAGAAAAATGGAAACAGCACTCCGAAAGAATCATGGAACATTTGGAAAAAAGCCCATCAATATTTTATCCTGCTATTAAAGCATATTTAAGCAATTGTGACAAGCATGCTAACTCAGAGCAGACTTTGTTATCTGGTTTGCATACTGCGTTTAAATATAAGGGCGTAGTGTGTAAAAAGAAGCGTCCTCAATCTACACGAAAAAGAGGTAAACATATATCTATACAGCCTACATCAATTGGTCGTAGAAAGACAGCAATGGGAGGCAAAAGAGCAATGTGCAGTGGAAGAACACCACATAAATTTAAAAGAACTGTTAGGAAAGCCCCACATTCCTTAGCGGAATGTGTTGACAATAATGTGGGTTTGGGGGGAAAAAAATCAAAAAAATGAAAGAATTAATACTGTTTTACCTACATAATAATTATGTTTTGTTCTTTTACAGATTTATTTAGTTATAATAAACGTTGCTATGAATTTTTCTTTTAATTTACACCAATACTTGCATAAATAGTAGCTATAAAACTTTTCTAATACCCTCCGTATTACACGTTTACGGCAATATTTATTAAAAGTTAAAATAATTCATTTTTTATTTTGAAATATTTGAACAAGCACGCATTTTGCTTTTTTTGAAAAGATTGGAATCACATGGTTGGCCCATTTTTCTTTCCGGCTTAGGAGCAGTTTGCTTGTATCTTTTTGTTTCCTCGTCTTTTTTAAATCCAGTGTATTTTTGGCCTTTCTCTCGTAAAATTCTGTTTTTTTCTATCTCTCATTGGTGTTTTTGATGTCTTCTTTTTTGTTTTTTATTTCCAATATCTTCATGATTCACTGTCCTGTTGATAACTTGAGTCGCTTTCTGAATCTGATCCATTGCTTTTTCTTGAAGTCATGGTTGTGGGTTGTTCTTATGCTGCAAGCTCACGTCCTACCTTTCTGATGCATTTCGGATTTCCATTATCATCTGTTTCTAATGAAGAATATCTAGAATTGTACTGTCTTGTAATTTATTGTTTTGGATGCCGCTTATGCTGCTGGTATATCCAGAGGACTGAGAAATATTACGATTTTCGTTTTCTAAGATACAAAATTATATATATATATCAGAATCTAGGAATAAAATCCTCGACAACACATAGTATCATATATTATATATATTTTTATTATCAAACATGCTTTTATATATATATATATATATATATATATATATATATATATATATATATACAGGGTGGCCCATCGAAAACGTACCGCAAGGCATAACGGCCAGGGTAATTTTTTTTTCAAAAAATCCAAAAACACGTCAATTTTGTTTGTGAGGTGGACAATTTTTGCCCTTAAAATGATCGCAAAATTTTCAACCCTCTAAGCGGGGGTGTCATCCCCCAAACTTTTTCAAATGGGAAGAGGGGTCAAGTGGTACCGCAATGAAAAGGGCTTTCTATTCTCTATACATTCCCGCTTTGGTTTTGAAAATCGGTCAAGTCATTTAGAAAAGATGAAGGATTGAAATTTAAAATGTTTATTTACAAATTATCAGAGTAAATGATAAGGATAAATTCCTTCGACCAATTCGCTATTTTTGTCCTGTTATTTTAGATGTTTACTGCTCATTTTAGTGATTTGACATGCCACAACGATCAGGTGCGGTAGTTGCTAGATAGCTGTTCTGTAACTTGTGCGTTTAAATTTCTCAATATCATTAAATTTTTTATCAATAATTATGGTGTACTCACTTGCAGAAAAAGTGGAAATAATCGAACTTTATTTTAAAAATAATGAATGTGGCAATCGGGTTGCGCAGATATTTAATGAACGACATCCTGAAAAACACCTTTCCGGCAAAATTGTTCGCGAGTTAGTAGCAAAATTTTGCGAAACTGGATCCCTTATAAATAAAAATAGGCAGATGGAAAATCCTGTAGTAAATGAAGCTATGGAGGTCTTTGTATTGGGCCAAGTTGCCATGGATAGTACGCTGAGTACAAGAAAATTAGCCAATGAGACCGGCGTGAATCGTACAAGTGTCCAAAGAATATTGGAAAAACACCATTTCCACCCGTATAAAATTCAGTTGGTACAAGAACTCAACGAAGACGATTTTGATCGCCGCTTGCAATTTTGTGAAACTATTAGTGAACGAGTGGCCAATAATAATAATTTTCTATTCAATGTGTGTTTTTCGGGTGAGTGCACTTTCTTTTTGAACGGTGTAGTTAATCGGCATAACTGTCGGTACTGGGCTGAGAACAACCCCAGGGTATTTCACGAGGTGCACACACAACATCCTCAGAAATTGAACGTGTGGGCTGGTATTTCTGGAAATTCTATTGTGGGTCCTTTTTTTCTTCCTGGAACTCTAACAGGTGATATGTACTTAGATTTACTGGAAAATACCATCGACCCAGCCCTAACTGACATCATCGAAAATAATCCTGGATACGTTGAAGCGGAACTGATATTTCAACAAGACGGTGCACCTCCACATTACTCTCAAAATGTGCGTAATTATTTAAACACTAACTTTCCCGGGCGGTGGATAGGACGAAGGGGTGCCATTGAGTGGCCTCCCCGGTCACCCGACTTGACTCCTTTAGACTTTTTTCTATGGGGACACATAAAAAGTAAAGTGTATAGCACTCCACTTGCCTTATTAGAAGATCTGCGAACACGAATTATTGACGTTTGTCGCGAAGTGACCCCTCAAGTTCTTCAGAATGTTCGAGAACGATTTGAAGCTAATTTGTATTACTGTATGGAGGTCGACGGGCAACATTTTCAGCATTTGCTTCATTAATACGGTAAGTTTTTTTTATTTAATTCAATTTATGCGTTTTTTGAAAAATGTATTTTTCAAATTTCAATCCTTCATATTTTCTAAATGACTTGACCTATTTTCAAAACCAAAGCGGGAATGTATAGAGAATAGAAAGCCCTTTTCATTGCGGTACCAATTGACCCCTCTTCCCATTTGAAAAAGTTTGGGGGATGACACCCCCGCTTAGAGGGTTGAAAATTTTGCGATCATTTTAAGGGCAAAAGTTGTCCCCCTCACAAACAAAATTGATGTGTTTTTGGATTTTTTGAAAAAAAAATTACCCTGGCCGTTATGCCTTGCGGTACGTTTTCGATGGGCCACCCTGTATATGTGTATATATATATAGTAGATATATATATATACATCTCATGTCTAATATGAAGCCCGTTGTGTCCCACAGACTACCCGAATCCCGGCCTAAATATTGTGTTGAACAAAGTTTATTTTATTGAAAAACAATTTAAATCTTACAGTCATTACATTCTCAATCCTGTATAGGAAATCCATTAGTATAAATTCAATGAGAAGAAATCGCTTCTTTGAAATAATAAAATTCCTGCATTGTGCAGACAATACTCAACCAGAAACGCGTTTTTTAATCAATTTATACCCGAACAAGATATCAATTAAGACGAATCATTGCTAAACTACTACGGCAAACACTCTTGTAAACAATTTATTCGAGGAAAACCTATCCGATTTAGGTACAAAATGTTGTGTTTAAAGATGGTTATTTGATAAAGTTTGATTTGTATCAAGGTAAAAATCCCAGGTCAAATGGCTCCTTTAAACATGATGATCAAAAAAATGTGTTTAGAAAAGAATAATTTACCATATAAAATATATGCAGATAACTTATCTACAAGCATTTACCAACTAAAAGATTTAAGAGACGAGGGATACTGGTGTACAAGAACATTAAGGAAAATTCGCATAGCAAAAGGAATACCACTTCCTTCCAAAGCAAACCTTCAAAAAACTCCAATTGTCTGGACTATTGGGATTTTATTTGTGAGATGGCAGACAATAACATTGTTACTGTGGCATCAACATGCAGTGGTGGGAACCAGTTTCTCAAGTAAAGAAATATTCGCAAAAAGAAAAAATATATATATATATCAGTTCCACGACCCAACGTAATCGGGAAGTAAGTATGAATGGGAGGTACCGACTTGATGGATGAGAACATAAGAGGTATCGTATAGGCATGCGTTCAAAAAAATGGTGGAATTTATTTACATCGTTAATAGCCGTCTTAATTCAAAATTCGTAGATTTTGTATAAAAAAGCGGGGCAACCCGTCACTCAACCGCAATTTAGACGAGAAATCATGAATTCTTACCTGAAGAAATATGGCACTGCATCAAAAGGCACACCATCCTCTTCTTTAGGTAGTACACAAACAAGTAGAGAAAGTGACAACGTAAGATACGACAGATAGATTGACCATCTACTTGTATATGTACCGAAGAATAAAAGAAAATGCGCTATGGAACTGTGTACTACAAGTAGTAGGACAATGTGCAAAAAATGTGATGTCGGCCTTTGTTTGACATGTAACGTAGGGTTTCATAACAAGTAATTGTATATTTAGTATTTATCTCACAACTAGGTAGTACGGAAGCCCTGCGTTACATTTATTCAACACATTTTTTTTATGCGTTCCTAATAATAATTTTGATAGATAGAAATCAATAGCCGGCATGTCCATGTGTTCAACTTTTCCGTTATATCTCCGTATCGATACATAATTATTTAACATCGATTTAAGACAACATGACTACTATGCACCTGATACATGCTAGTGGGGGACTTGGGGATCGCGCAATGTTCTTTAAGTATACAACTGTGCATCTTTTATAAAAATATAATGTTAGATAGTAGTTAATAGTACTATTAATGTTGGTAGTACGAAAAAGCAGCCTAAAACTTGAAAAATAGTTATTTTGAAACGACAAAGATGAATTTTCATACCTTCACGAATTCGAGTTCGTTCATTTTTACGTAATCTGATGACAAGCCCACCTTAAGGGGTATTGAACGACCGTGTAAATCATAATACCAACTTCTTGCAATGTGTTCTTATAAAAAACTGATATTTTGCGTGCAAGAGAAAAGTTTTTTAGTAAACCGAACAAGAGAATACAAGATAAATGTCTCACTCTGTTAAAGACGATTTGATTCTCTGCCAATATCTCAACTAAGATTGCCAACTACAAATCATGTATTTGACAATCCACTCTCAGTTAAAGAGGATTTGATTTTAGTCTAATGTCTAAGCTAAGACTGCTTAATAAAATCATGTATCTGTCAACTCAGTCAATTTTAAATAGTGTCCTTTTTAAAGCATTAAATGTCTCAATAAAGACGACTTGATTCTTGTCTAAGTGACCCATTTACTAGAAATTTTCTCCCCCTACTCAATCCAAGGGACTTGACCTGCAGTAAAACATTTTAAAAAGTCATTTATCTCTACCTCTTTTATATATTATTTCATTTACTATGTGTAAATTTTTGCCAGGTATCACTCTCGATTTCAGCTGCTTTCTCATAAAACTCAACAAATACTATTTTAGATTTAATTTACACTTTACATTTCTAAATGAATGATTTCTACTATACACTTCTACATCTCTGGGTCAGGTCTTATTTTTCATACTCGATGTTTGAGGAAAAAGCAATCAGCGTTTATTTGTCCACATATTGCCGTAGTCTACATATTCTCGAAGTTGTCAGATTAAAAGCACACATAGTTTCAACAATAAATACCTTACGAGTGATCAAAATAAATCTTGATCAAACTACACATATTGCAGATGTATGTGGCTATTGTGAATCAAAAGGATTTTGCCTATAGATTTACTCTTGATATAATACTTAAAAAGCTGAAAAAACGCACAAACTAATACTCTTTATATAGCTGTTTTAAAAGTACAAACCACTATTCTAAATCAAATGTGATATATGTAGTTGTCAATTAATTGTGCCTATGCCTATGCCTATAATACAATTATTGTCGTTATTTTTCTGAAAAAATCAACTCAAGTGGTTAATGAAGCTCTGAAAAATATTGATGCTAATACTACCTGCCAATCACTCTAAAACGAATTTACCTTATGGTATATCACGCTTCTCCAGGTATTTGGCAAATGTGGATAAAAAACAGTGTACCCATATTTTAATTTAAAAAGTATGACATAGTGAAAAAACTTTTTTTCCAGGCCTCGCTAATGAGAGCCTTGCGAAAAGTTTTTCAGGCAGACAAGATATCATATTCATATTCCACGATGGTAAATTGATATGATTGAGCTCCTTTTTAAAACTCAAAGATTATAACTAACAGCAGTTTCAGTTGGGTAGCAAGAGAAGTGAAAATTGAAACCTGTAATAAAGGGTTTTTTTCTTCAAAATAAGTCAATATTGGAAGTATGTGATTACAATGTGGAACTAATAATTATTCACGTTTTGCTTAAGAATACATTGATTATAAGTCTTTAGGGGCCCCTTTATTTATTAGTAGTATTTACAGAAACGTAATGTGTAGCTCAAAAATCAGAACCTAATTTGAGAAGTTTCCGTAAAATGTATAAATCCCTTGTAATATAACAGACCCTTAAAATATTAAAAATTACCGTATTTTTAGCACGATCAGTGTTTATATACTTATATAATAATAATAATACTTGTTTTTAAGAAGTTGAAATTAAAAAAGATAGAAAAACTGGAAGCCGTAAATTCCGCAATGATGACTTAAATGTTAAAGAATAACCAATAAAAAATTATAATGCCTTTTTAGATATGTTAATACAAAATCTTAATGATTAGAAAGCCAAGTTTTTGCTGGTTTTCCTCAGACAAATTTGAAAGATTATGCACTGCAGCAATTTTTATATTTCTGAAATCCAGTCTACAACTGAAAAAATTAATAAGGACCTAGCTACAATATTAAAAACATCTCAGTCACCTACTTCGATTGAACCCCAATAAATCCATCGGCATTTTGTTTGGCAACAATACATATCGTGTCTCTGCTTTGGATAGTTTAAATGTAATTTTTGATCGTCAAACTATTAAATTTGTTGACAGTTGTAGATCGCTAGGGCTAATTATAGACTACAAACTAAAATTTAGAGAGAATGTAAATGCATTTCTCAAAAGGGCTTACTCGTCTTTAAAACTTATATTCCCTCATCGGCAATGTTTAAGCGTCAAAACTAAAAACACTTATGCGAATCTTTAGTGCTGTCACATTTCAATTTTGCCGACGTTGTACATGGCCCCTGTCTGGATGCTTTTGAGGAGAGACGCATCCAAAAATTGCAGAATACCTGCCTAAGATTAATTTACGGGATTAGAAGACCTATCCCTATATTTCATCAATTAAGAGACGCTTATTGGCTAAATATGATTAACCAACGTAAAATTAACTTTATCTGTTTTTATTATAAAATTATTAAGTTTAAAAATAAAAAGCCGTC
The DNA here is from genome assembly GCA_030620095.1 of Kuschelorhynchus macadamiae. Taxonomy (NCBI): domain Eukaryota; kingdom Metazoa; phylum Arthropoda; class Insecta; order Coleoptera; family Curculionidae; genus Kuschelorhynchus; species Kuschelorhynchus macadamiae. The sequence continues at coordinate 84,410 of JAUTXW010000445.1, forward strand.
ATATCTGCTGGATAAAATTACTTTTCGTACCGATGTCCATAATATAAACCTACGCCTATATAGTAAAATTACAATTCTTTATTATAAAAAAGAAATATTTAAGAGATCGTTTTCATATAATATGCTACCTGCCATGGAATTAAGAACTTCGATTTTGCATTGTCAACTTCTTTTCTGCCTTTAAAAATAGATATAAGAGTTTCTTATTATCAGAGTAAATTGTATCTATTATTTTTAAAGTATTTTAATTGATTTAATGATCTTATACCATCTTGATTATAACAGTTGTTTATTAATATATTATAATTATTTAGTATTTATAGCACTTTGTTTATAACAGTGTTTTATTTATATATTATAATTATTTAGCGATTTATAGATTCATATCACTTTATTTATCATATAGCACTTAAAAAAAAAAAAAATATTTCAAAGTATGTTACGCATATCGAGGGTCAAAGTGCCGATTTTCGTTTTTAAGTTGAAAAATGTGTAAAACTGGTGCCTCCATGTCTTAAAGATGCTATAAAGTCACATAAAAATTTCTGTAATTCAGTTTTGTCGGTAATACAGTTTCTCGTAAATATTTGGGGATAGTTCTAGATTCATAACCTCGTGTCATTTTCTGTGTGTTTGTTATATGACAAGACCAAGGTAAGATCAAGATGAGTTTTAAAGTGTGTTTTTATCAGCTTTTATCATCTTTTTTGTGAAAAACTTACATTGATGTTTTTATTAAACATTATAATTTCAAATATTTACGATCAATTTAGTAAAACATTTGAGAATGCTTCATAAAACGACTTTCAATCATTGATTTTTATTATACGAGAAAACGCATTTTATTATTTTGAGACAGTGCAATATTTTACGAGTCACTGCATTCTTTTTTTACTTCAGATGGGGTCGAGAACAAAAAAAAATCTTGCAAATGACAGTATTGTATCAAATTGTACCCCGGAAAATGAAGATCAGTCGTTAGATGTTATAAACCCAGAAGAAATCAATAAAAACGCGTAAAAGGTATAAATCGAAGGAAAATAAATAAAAAGAAAAGAATGGAAGAGACTGCTTACTTGGGATTTCGAAAACCGGCCGCACAAAAAACTACATTTAACGATAAGCCAAGACCAAAAAAAAATTTGAAACCGCGTTGTGAATGTAATGTATGTATTATGGGACCAGCGAAAAGTACTAGTATGTAATACAGTGTTCCAAAACGTAAAAAAGAAAGTTCAAAAAGAAATTGAATATAATTTAACAGTACAAAACACGAGAATTTCTGTCTGCAAAAAATGTACTTAAAGACAACTGGCCTAGAAGAGTGCTCAGTACAAAATTGGGTTTTACAAAATAAACATGGTGTCGTAGAAAGCAGTGAAAATATTATGAGCTCAAGGCCGAAAAGAAATAACAAATTTCAAGAAGACTCGGCGTTTATGAAAGAGTTTTTGCAATGTTTAAACAAACTGCCTGCACATTACTGTAGGAAGGACACTAATAAACTTGGAGGAAAGTTTTCAGTCAGTTGCACAGTTCCAGAGAATATGAAAGACAATGCGAATTGGTGGAAGTACTAAAAGACATGAATATCAGTTTGTTTAGACCTCGAAAGGACAGATGTGTCTTGTATTGCTGATCTTCTGGAAGACCATAAATTACCTAAAAAGAAAGATACATGTGATATCATCATAATTTCGGACGGATGTACTGCGCAAAAAAAGAGCAGTATTTTATCAAACTGTCTTCTTTATATATTAAATTTAAAAATACCGTATCCAGAAATATCTTGTTAAAGCTTACACGCAGAGGGAATGCGACAGTGTACATGCTACTACTGAAATAGCTCTGCGGAACAAGTCAGTTTACCTACCCAGTGACTACCCTAAAATTAAAAAAGAAGCAAAGAGAAATAACCCCTACAAAGTTAAGACACCTGATTATAATTATGGTTTAAAAACTTTGATGAAGTAAGAATCAATTCGTGCAGAAAAAATGGCTAGCGATCCTGTTGACAAACCTACGAGTTTTAGAATATTCTCCAGACGGTGAAATTAAATTCAAATTAAACTTTGACGACGAATTTCAATCGTTACCAAGAAGACCTTAATCTATAAATTTGGCTGAATCGAAGTTTCCAAAGTTACATACCAGTTTACAAAAAATAACCAAAAAAAATTTGATCATCTCCAAGAAATAAAACAAGTCATTCCCAAGGAATGTTGGTCATTTTATGATTTGTTACAATTTAAATAAAAAATAAATTTTCATTTTTCTCTATACAATAACGGCGTTAGTGCCGTTCGGTAACATGTACACTGTCGCATTCAATTCTTTACGTAATTTAAAGTCTGTGTTTAATAATGTACCTTAGTTGAATTAATTTCCATACTTTTATCATGCTGAGCATTTTTTTTAAATAAAGTGTTAGTATTTTCTGTTTGTTTAAGATAAAAAGAATTTAATTTTCAGTTTTATCTGTAGCAAATTTTTACGTTTTTAATATAATTTTGTTTGTTTTAAAAATTCCTTAGTAATGATTTATTTAAGTTGAATGTACTTCCGTACATTATTGCTCTTAATATTTTTTAAATTAAATTTATTTTCGTTTAAGATTTAGTATTTTTTGTTGGTTTTAACTTTTAACAGTACTATGAACTATTATGAGTTTTATTAATAATAATAGGTATTTAATAGTTCTAGTGCAATAGCACGTAAAATTACTGGACATTAACTGCATTACCTCGTATGTGACCCATATGTCACACAACGTAATAATAAAAATGTATGCATTTAAAATAATCCTTTGTTACTAATTTTATAAAAACCTAACCTAACCTAACCTTTTTAATCTTAAAATTTATGGTTATACCTCTGTGTTATATATATTTTTTATTCACTATGGCATAAAGCTTGTTAAGGTGCAGTGGGGTAACTGGGCCTTGGGGTAACTGGGCCATGGGTAATTCACATCTCTGTGCGTATTTTAAGAAAAGTCAGTTGGCACACCTGATTCTACTTGTTCTTTTGGTAAAACAACGGCTCTAATCTCTAGTTCAGGCATTTTGCAACTGTGAGTTTCAGTTGAATTTTTAATTGCATGTTTTTTCCTAAAACAACGTGCTGTGGCGTTAGTTTCAAGTGTGCTTCAAAAATAGCCTGTAAGTACATGACATTTACACGGGCTTACAATGGACACTCTCAAATCTCCCGCTTAAACCCAAATAGCACTGTACGTACACATTATGTCCACTTTATGTCTTAAGGTCCAGGACGTAATTTGTGCGTTTCTGGTACGTACAGCCGAGGACGTTTTATGTATGTACGTTTATAATATCCTGTTTACGTTTTATGTACGTGCTACGTTCTTATTTTAGCTACCGTAGAACGAGGTGACTTTAAGCCGGCCAGGTGACTTTGTGATATAGTCTATCTGCTGCGAGAATTTGAATATAATTATTATATTTGCAGCATGAGCGCTATCTCTCTGTTGTCACGCATTTGAAAGGTTATCAGGTGATATTCAGTCGTGCCCTGGTCATCATCCGAAAGTTACGTTTGCCTCCAGCGCATTATATAAGAATGAAGCATCTTTCCTAAATTCTAGTTTTATGTGATACTTTGTCGTGTATATCTTAAACCATAAGCAGGCAGAATTTGAACTTCACATAATACGAAGAAATACATCAGGTATTTAACTATGTATTTAGAATATTAAAATTGTAATTGTCAAACCAGTGACGTCACATAAAGTAAAATTGCAGCAAAAAGTGGGATGACTTTGTGACACGATATTTTCCGAATCAGCACAATAAAATATATTAGAACACCTGGAACACGCCCCTATAAATTACACTGAGGAGACGCTTCAAAAAGCCCTGAGTAAGATAAGGGCTAATAAAATGTCTCTACGGGATGCTGAGGAAAGGTAATGAAGATGCGAATACGCATTAAAGCTCAGGTATTTAATTTTTCATTTTTCCAGATATCATATCCACCGCCATACCTTGCTTTCAAAGCTGCATGGAAGACATAAGCTTCGCCCTGGTGGCCAAACAGTCCTAAACAACGAAGATGAGCAGTCAATTATTGCTCACATAATCGCCGTATCTACCTTTGGATTTCCAGTTACATCACACGATCTCCGTTTCACTGTAAAGGCGTACCTAGACAAGACAGGAAAAAAGGTTAACTGTTTTAAAGAAAATTTCCCTTGAAAAGAATGGATGACATAATTTCTTGATAGACATAAAAATCTTCTAGCTAATCGAATAGCTCGAAACATAAGTATTGCGAGGCTGCAGTGGATCACGAAATTATCAACAACTTCTTTGATAATCTGGAACAAGAGTTGGAGGGTGTTGCTCCATCTAACTTTTGGAACTATGATGAAACAAATCTGGGGGATGATCCTGGTGCCAGGAAAGTGCTAATAAAACGAGGCACAAAATATCCGAAACGGATCCGAAATGCTACAAAAGCATGGATGGAAATGCACCAGAAAAGATAGCTCCAGTATATGTAGTTTATAAATCGGAAAAAGTGTGGCAATTTTGACGAAAAATGGGCCAGAGAATGCAGGTATAATCGAACAAAATCGGGCTGGTTCGACTATCAATGTTTCGAGGACTGGTTTGCCAGTTAGACCTAGAGCCAAGGGGCATATTTCTTACCTCATCGGGTACAAAAGGTTTGACATTTTTGGGTGAAAGTACTTCATATATGTATTAAAAAACCGCCCGTCTGCCGGGGCTCAGTGGTCAACTTCACCACGTGACAGCTTGTCAAAAGTGCGAAAAAAAGGGTGGAATTTACCTCATAAGGTACATGCTTGAAATTCTGGTTATAGGTGGGGAAAAGTGTCCTAACTACAAATTAGTGCGGCAGACGCCGATATTTGGACGCATACCTACGGCAGACGCCCGTCGCGGCGCCTAAAAATCCGACGCTATTTACCTCATGGTTGAAATTGGGCTCAAATTAAAGGTTTTTTTGTGTAGATCACAGATATATTTTTAAAAATCCGGCAGACGGTCAACATGAAAGAGCAGACGCCGTTGAAGCTCTAACGTTACCGTGCTATTATCTTCAAATATTGGATATTGTTATCTCGCAACGCTTGTGCTATTTTTCAAGGCGGTTAATCAGTGATATACTTCGTATTTTCAAAAGAAAAAAAAATCAAATATCGATGTGTTATTCAATTAATAAGTCCGTTTATTTTAATAATAATGAAGAATTATTCTCGTTATATTAATTCCTAAAAAAGGTATACATAAATAACGTATCTACAGTGCTTGTGTTTTATAGATGACAATAATTTTGTCTATTTTTTTTACACATGTGTTCAATAAGAAATTTAGCAGCCCAAAGCAATTTTTATTTTGTTCGAACATCACGAAAATCGGCAACCCCGGTTTTCAATCGGCGAACTCGCTTACGTTGAAATGTAAACAAATCTGCATGCGTTACAGCTCTATGCGAAGAGTATTAGCTCATTTTTATTGGAAGTAATAAAAAAGGCAGTGTTCAATCTGTGAAGTGTGACATATTTATTATACTACCGTTTGTTCCTTTTCCCATATTCAGTAAGTATCTTTTATATGTACATAAATAATTATGCTAAGATTAGAAATAATATTCGAGATGTAAATGGTTATTGGAAAGGACGTCTTTTAGCTCTTGTATATTATAATTTCATTATTTTTGGTATACATTAGTTGCACTTATATTGCCTGTATATAACATTTTACTATGTACAGAATGAGAAAAGCACCTACACCTAACCTCGTAAAAACAGCTGTATTTTATTTACTACTCTCGTGCGTTCTTCACGGAGTAGAAGGAATGCTTTCATAAAAAGGCGCTGTTGTCAGATAGTTATTTTTTTGTTTAAATATTCATAATTAAAATATAATTTATTGTAGTAAGTAATGAATAATGTTATTTGGGTATCGACTTAATTTAGCTAATTTTATTACATTTATGACTTTTTTCCTTTCCGAAATATATTTGTTAGAATATAATAATATGCATATGTATTTTATTGAGTGTGCGGAAAGAAAGGTAGGTGAGCGAGTTTCTGATATATTCTTTATTTCTTAGAATATGGACTCCAATGATTGTACTCCAAGTACCTCGTCAAACACGTCACAGTTAGAAACTAGTGCTGTCATGCCTACATGTTCCATCCACATAGATGATGGTAAAAGTTCGAAAGAAGCACTCAAGCAATTTTCCAAAGAGACATTACAAAAATGCCGGAAGGTGTTAGTTGCTAGAAGAAAATATAATATGAAATACCAAGGTGTTTGTTTGCCTAATGCTCTGGATGATTGGAAATACTATCATTCATCATGCTATAGAAAATTTACAGCCATAAAAAAATCTAAAACGGATGAAATAACCGAAAAAGACATTGCGGTATTCTTTGAACCTCAAGAAACCATTATGGAAGACACAGCAGGCATTACAATAGAACCAAAACCAACCCGATCCAAGCAGAAAGCACTTCTGAGGAATGAAAATACCGGAATCCTCAAAAATACCTGCATTTTTTGTGACAAGAGGTACCGGTACAAAGGTAAAACTAGATTAGGTTTAATATCTTGTTCCACCAAAAATTTTGAACGTAAAATTAAAAACTACGCTTCTAGTTTAAAAGACTATAAACTGTTGTCGAAAATATTAGATACTGATTTTATTGCTAAAGAAGTATGTTACCACTCTATTTGTCGATTATCTTATCAAAAACGATACAATGCAATAATTAAGCGCCCAATACCTAAACAAAATTGGCATTTAAGTAGGGATTTGCATAGACGCACAATGGTCGAAGTTTCAAAATTTATTGATGTAGACATTTTAGAAAAACATAATTCTTATTATTTGTCGCATATTCATAACTTATATTTACAACAATATTCCGAATTTCAATCTGAAAGTGACATTGGGGAAGTACCAGAAGTACCTGATTTTAACTTAGCACATTTGAGAAAAAAACTTTTAGTTATATACGGAAGCCAAATATGTTTCTCTAAATTTAATAATAGAACCATCACTCATGCCCCACAAGTTAACGTAGCAAACGCCATTCAAATGTGTACAACTAAAACAGACAGTGTTAAAATGAATATTCAAAATACTGCATTTTATTTGCGAAGGGAAATTATGAAAATTCAGAAAAAAAATTTGCCCAATGAACTACTATTAAAGCATGTCTATGACGGGGAATGCACAGTGCCAGATTTGCTGAAAGAATTTCTAGAGAGTTTATTGTGTGGACCAAGGATTAAAAAAAAAGATCTTAATGTTAAAATGAAAGTAGATTCAATTTCCCAAGATATAGTTTTTTGTGCTACTAACGGTCGCCTAAAACCCTCAAAACATATGGAACTGGGCTTAGTTATGAAAAATCTTACAGGAAGTCGTAAAGTTATAGATATTTTGAACAAACTAGGACACAGCGCTTCTTATACGGTAATTGAAGGTCTCGAAACAGAGTTAACTTTTGCTGCTACACAGCCAAAATCCTTTATACCAAGTGACGTTATACTTTCTCCTGATTTAAATACATCCCTTGCTTTTGATAATTTCGAACGATTTGTCGAAACATCAAGTGGGAAAGACACTTTACACGATACGGTTTGTATTTTATATCAAAATGTGCCATTGAATTGAATAAGAGTAAAAGTATAAAACGTAGAAGAACTTTTACAGGTGAGGAATCTGAACTACAACCATATTATAAAAAACCGAAACTAATTAGGACCATTCCAGTGCCTTTGGAAGCACTAAACGATACCCCTCCAAATTACTCCTTTGTAAAAAATTTAGATAATCTCTGGATGTTTTTCTTCGAATTTTTTGACAACGACACTCCTATGTGGACTGGGTGGAACAGTACCAGAATACACGACACTTTACCCCAACAAATTTTTTTTTATCTGGCACCAATAAATGCATCACCAACCAGTATGTCAACCGTAATAGAGACACTCAACAGAGCGCAGAGAGTCGCGGATGAATGTCAACAAAAATATATATCAGTAACATATGACTTAGCGATTGCCAAAATGGCTTACCAAATTCAATCTGTCGAATCTCCAAAATTCGACAATATTTTCGTTCATCATGGTGCATTTCATATAGAAATGTCGTTCTTCAAAGCACTTGGGAAATATATCGAGGAATCTGGAGGCCCGTCTATTCTTACAGAGAGTTTGGTTTTAGCAGAAGGTTCACTAAAAGGCTTTTTAACAGGAACACATTATAATCGGTGTAAAAGAATCCACACGATTTTTTCAACTGCGTTACAACTTTTACATTTTCGACAATATCTACAAACCAAGTCCTATGACCTCGAAACTATTAAAAACGAAATACATAAAATTGAGGAGCAAAATGAAGATTATAACCAAAATTTGAACCTTCCACCTTGTTTGAAATCTCTTCTTGAGGATTATGAAGCGTATTGTCAACAAACTCAGTTCGGAGAACACGGCGCAACAGCACAGTTTTGGATAACTTACATACATTTCTTTAAACTCTACATCGAATTTTCTAGAAGTATCCGTACAAATGACATACAATTATTTAAATTTTGTTTATTGCGAATTTCCAGCCTGATGTTTGCGATGAATCATCAAAATTATTCAAGATGGATAATCAAATATTATTCAAATCTTGTCAATATAGATACGACCCACCCTGGATTAAGTCCGCTACTGGAAAACGGGGGGATTTCGATAAAACGAACAAAAAAAAATTTTTCACGAACTTCTGTCGATTTGACCCTTGAACAAACGATCAACGCTGATGCAGCGAATAAACTGAAAGGTATCTCCAATATAACTAATTCAATATCAGCAAGGAAAAGATGGGCTTTGAGTCATTCTATTCGGACTACATTGACTTCTCATATGCTAGAAGCCCTAGACATAAATAAGCGGGAGGATGTCACTAACGCTTCTAGGCCACATGTCGTGAAAAAAGATAATGCAACGCTAAAAATACTACTTGCTGAAATTGAAAACAACATTAATCCATTCAATTGCGAAATAAATAAGGAATGTTTATTCAATATATCTACGGGAAAGTCAGCATCTGATAAAACTAAAGAGTTTTTGCTCAATATAGTAAGTATTGGAGATACTAGACGAAATAACTTCATAACAGATTGTGCCACAGATGAAAGTAGATTCGAAAAAAGTATCAAAAAACAAGAGGTTTCAACTTTTGCTTCGGAAAATAAAATCAAAGTAAAGAGCAATGGGAAAATGGAGGTGGTTCGATTTGACCGTGACTTGACGGGACGAATTTTGGCTCTATCTTTGGAGAACAAAATTGATCTTATGAGTGTTCTATCATTTCCTTTAACACCTGTTTCCTTATCTTTGGGTCATATAGACGGGAGCCTCAATAAGACAGACAAATCAAGCCTTTTTAAGCTATTAGAAAAAGAAGTTACTTCACAGCCACCAGATCAAATACACTGTACTATAATTGATGGTTTTTTCCTATTACACCTAATTGGTGAAACGCCACAAACGTTTGGGAAAGTAGCTGTACATATTCTGAAAAAATTCTGTCACCATCCAGGAAATACAATACATCTTGTGTTCGATAAATTTATCAGTCCATCAATCAAAGACATAGAGCGTGATAAAACAGCTTCTTTATATGAGAGAAATACTGAGTTCTGCATCCAAGGCCCTGAACAACGGCGACCATCCGATTTTAAAAGAGCTCTTCGCAACGATAGTTTTAAACAGTCTCTTGTGAAATTTTGCTGCGAGTTTTGGAAAAATGATGCATGTAAAGAAATAATTGGTAAAAAAATTATTTATGTAAATAGCGATGACATATGCTTCAAGTTTTCTTGCATTGATGAACAAATACAACGAGTAATTATCGATGATTTAAGCTCTAGTCATGAAGAGGCTGATACCCGAATTATCTTCCATATGTCTAAAGTAGAAGCTAACAGCAATGTGGTGATTAGAGCCTCTGACACCGACATTATAGTAATTATTCTAGGAAATATGCATAAATTACCCACAACTTTAAACATATGGATGGAGATTGGCACTGCATCTAAAAATACTTGCAGATTTGTAGATATTCGGGCCATTTCTAATTCGTTAGGACCTGATTTATGTAAAGCATTACCAGCGTTTCATTCCTTAACAGGATGTGATTACACCGCCGCTTTTTCCGGAAAAGGAAAAGTGAAACCTTTCGCCTTGCTCAGGAATGACAACAATATTCAAAAAATATTTGGCACGTTTGGACAGCAAGAGAATATTTCAAGAGAACAGGTAGACTGCGTGGAAAAATTTATTTGCGCTATATATAAAAAAGCTAAATTGTGCGATGTAAATGAAGCGCGATTCGATATATTTATGTCGCACATTAAACCTACCAAAAATAAAGGTCCTTTGGACAATTTAAAAAAAATGGATGGAAGCATGTTACCGCCATGCAAAAGTGTACTAGAGTTAAAAATTAAAAGACTTAATCAAGTTTGTGCGATTTGGAACTCTGCTACACTTAAAACCCCATCCTTTTATAATCCAACGAATAATGGTTGGATTTTGGAGGATGGGAAATACGCAATAACGTGGTTTGAGGGACCACAAATGCCCTTATCTCTAGACCAAATACTATCTAATAATCCAATTGAAGAATTGGAAGATGAGGACTTATGTTTGGGTTATGTCTCATCAGAAGATGAAGATGATGTATAGAATCATAATTATTTCTTTTGTTTTTCAAGCAGAGTTGTTTTTTTTTCTGAATTTTTATTTTTTTTTCTATATAGTAGGTACCGTACCTACGTATTTTTATTTTGTTCCGCTTCTCAAGCATTTAGTTGTTATACTCCTCAGCATACGTGATACCACTGTTGGATGATCATATCGATACTTTTTTTTTTAATTTTGTCTAGAATATATGCAGGTATTACACACAAAGAACATACAAAGTGGCAAATCGATAAATAGATTGATAACAGACTTCTAAAAGTCAACTTATTTTCCCTGTATTAGAAAATTAGCATGATATTAATGTTATTATTTATTTTATTTTAGTAATGTTTTACAATTTTATGTTTATTATTATTAAGTATTAGATATTAAGTGTTTTTTATCTTGGTTTTGATATTATCTGTTTATTTGACTCCTAGTTATGATTATTATGATCTCTTCTACCGAAGAATATGATATTATAGTTTTTCAGTAGTATTAGTAATGAAATAAAAAGCCTTTATGTTTGATTCGCAGATTTTCATTTATACCTACAAATATCATGACTATTATAATTTTTTTCTTCTGAAAATACGAAGTATATCATTGATTAACCGCCTTGAAAAATAGCACAAGCGTTGCGAGATAACAATATCCAATATTTGAAGATAATAGCACGGTAACGTTAGAGCTTCAACGGCGTCTGCTCTTTCATGTTGACCGTCTGCCGGATTTTTAAAAATATATCTGTGATCTACACAAAAAAACCTTTAATTTGAGCCCAATTTCAACCATGTCCCCGATGAGGTAAATAGTCGGATTTTTAGGCGCCGCGACGGGCGTCTGCCGTAGGTATGCGTCCAAATATCGGCGTCTGCCGCACTAATTTGTAGTTAGGACACTTTTCCCCACCTATAACCAGAATTTCAAGCATGTACCTTATGAGGTAAATTCCACCCTTTTTTTCGCACTTTTGACAAGCTGTCACGTGGTGAAGTTGACCACTGAGCCCCGACAGACGGGCGGTTTTTTAATACATATATGAAGTACTTTCACCCAAAAATGTCAAACCTTTTGTGCCCGATGAGGTAAGAAATATGCCCCTTGGCTCTAGGTCTAAATCTCATGTTACCCATTTTAAAAAAAACAGGAAGAAAAAAAGATACTAATCGGCGACAATTGGAGTTCACACCTTAATATCGAGATCATTCGGAAATGTGAGGCGATCAACATTACGTTTATAGCATTACCTCCCAATGCCCCAATATTTAGTCCAACCACTAGATGTAGCCGTTTTTAGGCCAATGAAGGGTAACTGGAGACAAATTTTACACGAGTGGAAAGACACACTCTTTGGGAGTCGATGTGGGACCATACTAAAAGATCAATTCCCAGCTTTGTTGAAAAAATTAATAACTACTATGAATGACAAAGCCATGAACGCCAAGAACCCTTGACGTCAATGCCATAAAAAAAAGCTTCGATTAAGGTGCCGTGAAAGTAGCACATCCCCTATAACTGAGTTTGATTATATGGCTCATGTATACCGCTCTTACAATAAAACAAGTTTAAAAACAAAACTTAAGCATATTCGAAACTTTGTACAATTGGGTACTTTTTACAAATCTGTTGAGTTCATTCTCAAACCTAACTGCAACAGCACTGTCTAAAGTACTTCAGAGTAAAGTATAGAGTTTCACTATAGATTTCAGATTTAGATATTGAATTTTATTATATTTTCTAATATTTTATATTGTTGTTAGCCTAGTCAGCCTAGTAGATAATCCATCCCTGCTCATGATAAAAGTAAGATTTTTAATTAAAACTATTTTTAGGAGTTGCATTTAATATATTTTCAGATAATTTGTTTCTTTATAGATGGAATAGTGAAAAACGCGGGATTAAACACGACAATTCCGATATAGAAAAAGCCATAAAAGGGTTTTTGCGGCATGCAAGTGACCGAGTGAAGACTGAACAAAAAATGAACCAAACTGAAGCAGTAGCATAGAGTTTTTTTTTAATATGGATGATCATTGATGTTTGAATTAATAAAAGCTGTTTAGTTTATGGTTTGTCTCTAACTTTAACACTAAAACATTTTTTAAGTTATCTTTTTCTCTATAAAATTTGTGCGACCAGATTGAGATTACATATGGACTTGTGTCCGCACATCATTTTATTGAAATAAGTACCTGAATTTTTTAAAACTTTTGACATAAAATTAATTATCCATTATCAAAAATATTTTACAAATCTTTTATTCGTAAATATTGGCGGTCTTATCTCAGAAGCTGGATTTAATATAGTTTTTTCAAGCATATCTGATGTACAAGATTTGCATGTTTATCTTAGTCGTCTCCACATACGCGACAGACGCCCAAGCCTCCACCATTAGGGAACAATTTATGTGAGTGTATTTTGTTTTAAAATATCCGATAATACCTTTCTAATCGAGGCATCAAAAGAGGGGTAATATATTTGTTCTTTTTAAATATACAAAAAATGCGACCAATACAAAATATCAAATGGGCTCCATGTAGACAGTTGCAAACTAGCTTCCGCTGTATATAAATTGACAAATGTAACTGTTTTACTTACCTCCAACCGGGCGGCGTTGCCAATAGTATTGCAAGTGGTATACGTTGCGTTTTAATTTATTTTGCTCTCTGTCCACTTCGTTGTTATGTGGGGAATTGTCGTTTGTTTGTGTTTTTTTAATATTGATACATTTTTTAAATATATTATTAAGCAATTGGCATTATTAATAATATTCCTTAAAGGAATATGTTAGGACGGACTAACGATGTTTTATTTTATGGCTAAAATATATGATGAAGCAGAAAATTTTCTATGATGGAAGTACCCTCGTGAAAGACAAGTACTGTATTCATAAAAAATACCCCCCTATGTTTTTACAAATGGTTTTACCAAAGCCCCAAATGCCGAAAAACATGTGTTATTCGCGAAATAGCAAGAACTAAATTATTCAATCGATCAGGGCTCGCCCTTGCATTTAGGCTGCCGCTTCTCCTAACGCATTTGAGTTTTCAATATGTAAAATTAGCATTTTTTCTAAAGGCTTTCAATTTTAAAATACTGTAAAATTGGTTTCAGGAAAACAAACAATTAACCGAGTTTAATTTTTCGTTTTCAGAAGCCAGTAAATTTGGACAATATTAAAAAACTCATATATGTACCGGGTGGTCGAAATTGGTCTGTTTTAACAGAGAAAACCTATTTCCTGACTAGATAGAGCAAAACTGACTTAGGTGTCATAGGCTCGATTTCTGAGAAATGTTTAATGGCAAAAACCGCCTGCCGATATTTTCACTGCCAACTGAGATATAGGGCGTTTTTCAATTTTCGGCCATTTTGAAAATTGTCCATAACTTTTTTATTTTGCGGAATATTAACATTCTGCAAAGACATTCTAAAGGCACTTTTTTATGTGCAATCCAGTGGCGTACTCAGATTTTTTCTATAGTTGTCCGTTTTATCATAAATAGGCAAAACTTTTTTTTTTCAAATGGAAATCATAGTTGGCTATAAATTATAAAAAATGCTCGCGTTTAGCCCTTTTCAGTGATATAAAGTTGTAGGTACTTATTTTCAAAAATAACGAAAATATTAGGTGTTTTTGGTTTACATCGAAGTAGGCCTTGGAATAATGACGCGCGTTCAATATTTTGAATATATTGCTGTCAGATTACTGTAGTCTGGTGTAATTATTGCGTTTTGGTGTTATCTTTATAAAGTTGTGTTAAGTTGCTGACAAAATATGTTTGAGAATTATGAAAAGTATGATATGTTAAAATGTTACATATTATCTAACGAAGTTCCTGAAGCAGCTAGTGAATTATATTTTAATACATTTCCCGAGCGACGTCAACCGGATAACCGAATTTATCAAACATTAAAAAGTAATTTAGTAAATTACGGAAGTTTTAAAAAGTTAAGAACAAGACATTATGAACTAAAGGAAGAAAAGGAAATCCAGCAGCTAAATATAATTGGTGAGGTATTAGATCATCCTGGCACCTCCTCTCGAACATTGGCTAATATAACGAATGTTCCAAAGACCACCGTTTTAAAAATACTCAAAAAACATAAATTCAAACCGTACAGAACGAGAAGAGTTCATCAACTCCGTGAAGGGGGCGCCGCTAGAAGATTGAGATTTTGTCAGTGGTATGAGCAAAAATTCATGGAGAATGAGAATTTTCCATTAAATATTATTTGGAGTGATGAATCCAGAGTAGATACTTCTGGTATATTTAATAGATATAATTCATATCACTGGTCCACTGAAAATCCACACGTAGTTGTGCAACAAGACCGGCAAGGTCGGTGTGGATTCAATATATGGGTGGGGATATTCCGAGGAAGATTTGTGGGACCTTATTTTTACGATGGAAATTTAACTGCAGATGATTATGTAAATATTTTGCGCACATATATTGTCCCTTTGTTGGAAGACATACCTTTAGCTGATGCCAGAAATATCTACTATCAACAAGATGGTTTAAAACTTCGAATTTCGAGAAAATTGGATTGGTACGTGGGGCCCCATACCTTGGCCTGCTAGGTCCTGTGACTTAACTCCCTTAGATTTTTTTTTGTGGGGAAGATTGAAGGACTTGATATTTAAAGGAAGAACCTTTCACACAAAAGAAGAATTGCAAGAGGCCACTAGGCAAGCTTTTGCATCTATTAGCCCAGTTGAACTAATAAATAGTTGCAACTCGGTACGCAAAAGATGCTTAGTTTGTATTCAACAGGGAGGGGCTCAATTTGAACAACTTCTCTAAATATATTTATCAGAAACCTATCTAACTAAATACCTAGATTTTCATAATTATTTTTTATTTTCACTTGTAGCTGTAAATAGTAGTTTAGTTTGTTAATTTTGTTCAACTTTGCTATGTAAACAAAAAAAAATAAAAAAAATTAATAATAAATAATTAAAATAACGTTAGCTAGTGTTATTTAAAGTTGTGTTTAAGTTGCTAACAAACTATAAATCTTAACAATACATAATTGAGATATTGTCATCACAAATCAAAGCCTACTTCGATGTAAACCAAAAACACCTAATATTTTCGTTATTTTTGAAAATAAGTACCTACAACTTTATATCACTGAAAAGGGCTAAACGCGAGCATTTTTTATAATTTATAGCCAACTATGATTTCCATTTGAAAAAAAAAAGTTTTGCCTATTTATGATAAAACGGACAACTATAGAAAAAATCTGAGTATGCCACTGGATTGCACATAAAAAAGTGCCTTTAGAATGTCTTTGCAGAATGTTAATATTCCGCAAAATAAAAAAGTTATGGACAATTTTCAAAATGGGCGAAAATTGAAAAACGCCCTATATCTCAGTTGGCAGTGAAAATATCGGCAGGCGGTTTTTGCCATTAAACATTTCTCAGAAATCGAGCCCATGACACCTAAGTCAGTTTTGCTCTATCTAGTCAGGAAATAGGTTTTCTCTGTTAAAACAGACCAATTTCGACCACCCTGTACAAGAATATATCGTCGGCTTAAGTCGCAAAGTGCGTAACTCCACTTTTCAGTGAAAATCGGTTTTAATGCCATCTAATACGACACAATAAACTTCGTACGTCAGAATAAAAATACGTTTATAAAATTACAGATTTCTTTAAATTTTGACAGAAGGAAAAAGCCGTAACTCCGTTCCCGCGAAATCTAGTAGGCAAAGTGCGTAAGTCCGTCAGCGGCCATTTAACAATACGCAAATCACATCGTGCAGCCAAAATTTGTACTTTAAGTGCAAATAAAGTGAATGTTAGACATTGTTTTTGTGAATCTACGGTAAGAAAATGTTTTTTCCACTTAACTAAATACTTAGAATTATTTAGATATAAACGTTTATTTAAAAAATAGTCTAAAATAAGGTATAATGGAGTTAAGCAGTTTTCCAACATTCAAGATTTGGATATAACCGTTTTTCTTTAAGTATTTTTTTATTTTGTAGAAAATGAAAAGAAGAAGAATAGATAAGATTTTTGAGCTGTTAGAAGGTACAGAAAGTGAAATTCAACAAAGTGATTCAGGAAGAGGCGATCAATCAACTTCAAATCACACTAATTTTGATTATTGTGCATCAATAGAGCAGGCAGAAGTAGTTTTTCTTGAAGATGACGGTAAAATTTAGAGTCAATTTGGTCTTATTGCGTAATTTGGCAACTCATTTTACTTCTCCTGGTTATTATTATTATTATTATATATTTTCCGTTCCTTAATTTCCACAAATTATACACAAGCAAAAACATTTTTATGTAATTTTTAACTAACTGAGACAACTAAAAAGTCAGTGTTCAGTATTTAATAAACTGTCAAAATACGCAACCTTCGTCACGTGTATTTTTTTTAGTAAGTTGCAAAGAATGCATATTTTTATTTTTTTAGAACAAATAGAAAATTTAAATAATAATGTTTGTGCGCAAATCCACACTACAATACACAATACGGAGACCTTGGATTCTTTACAGGAACCTCTAGATGAAAATTATTTAGTGCAAAGTTTGTGCATGGATAGTCAACAATTCGAACTTGCTGGACCCAGTCAATTTCTCAAATGTAGTAAGTCTTACGTTTTCCTAGTTGCAATCAATATTTGATTTATTTATTTTATTATAGATTCTCCATCAAAGACGCTCAACGGAAATTATTTAGTGCAGAATTTAGGCTTAGAAAATCAGCAATTTGAAGTTGCACACAGTGAATTGCTTCCATGTGGTAGGAAAAACGTTTTTTATATCTTTATACATTTCTATTTAAAATCCTTTTTTTTAGAAAATTCGTGTAGAGCTAGTGTTGAAAATAATTACTTGATGGAAAATCTAGAGCTAGAAAATCAGCAAATGACTGAAGATCGAAGTTTTAACGAGGACAAAGATTTTGATCCACTGTTAGAAGATTCTAATAGTTGTAGTACATCAACCAGTTCATCTCCTGATATATCCGAAGCACCGGCATCGGCACCACAAAACGAAAGTCCTAAACGGCGTCGATCTTTAAAGTATAAAACAAATAAATCTACCTGGCTAAAAAATAAAAGTCGTTGCAATCGAGAAAAAGGAAAAACATACTTGGGAAAAAAGAAAACTAATGGAAAATGGCAGTATAATTTAGAGAAAG
Source organism: Kuschelorhynchus macadamiae (assembly GCA_030620095.1). Classification (NCBI taxonomy): domain Eukaryota; kingdom Metazoa; phylum Arthropoda; class Insecta; order Coleoptera; family Curculionidae; genus Kuschelorhynchus; species Kuschelorhynchus macadamiae. The sequence goes on from JAUTXW010000445.1 coordinate 102,324, forward strand.
AACCCAGGACTATAAAGCAGGCTTGCTTTTGTGTGCTAAGTGGCAACCAAAAGTCTGCTTTAAAATGTAGGGAGATAAGTGAAGATGAAAGGCAAACTATTTTCAGAAATTTTTGGCAAATTACCTGGCCCGAAAAAAAAATGTTTGTTAGAAATCACATCTGTGTGTTTCCCACCAAGAGAAAAAGGGGAAGCAATGATGTATCCAGAAGAGATTTTTCTAACCAGTTTTATTTGGGTAGAGAAAGGAAAAGAGTATGCAAAACCATGTTTCTTAATACTCTTGGTGTTAAAGAATGGGTTGTGAAAGATTGGGCAAAAAAAAATATTGCAGATAATGAAGCAGAACAAGGTGAGCGTGCAGATGATCCAAGGCCTCACAACTCTCCTGTTACAGCAAGGATTAAAATATTGCATGACTTTTTTGATTCACTACCTAAGTTAGAATCGCATTATTGTAGAGCGTCAACTTCGAAGCTTTATTTGGAACCTATGTGGAATTCAAAAACCAAACTATACAAACTTTATAAAGAAGACTTTTGTAAAAATCGTTCTGAACGGCCTGTTTCAATTGCCACCTTTCATAAACAATTTGATATAAAAAAATTGTCACTTTACAGACCGAAAAAGGACCTCTGCGATATCTGTGTTGCTTTTGAGACAGGAAATTTACCAGAACAATATCAAGAACACATCAATTTAAAAGTTGAAGCACGTAACGAAAAAAGCAAAGATAAAGAGTCACAAAATGAGGTATTCACTATGGACCTTCAGTCAGTCTTACTATGCCCCAAATCTACTGTGTCTTCCTTATATTATAAAACCAAATTGATCGTACACAATTTCACAATTTATGACATCAAACGACAGCAAGGTTACTGTTATTTGTGGAATGAATCCGAGGGAGGATTGACTAGCAATGAATTTACCACCATTATTATACATTTTCTAGAAAAACACATTAATGCTTATTTACCACCAGAAGTTCGCAAAGACGTTAACATTATTTTGTGGAGTGACGGTTGCGGTTATCAAAACCGCAATGCTACACTGTCAAATGGATTATTTAACATTGCAATGGAAAAAGGTGTTACAATTATGCAAAAATATTTACAAAAAGGCCACACCCAAATGGAGGTTGACAGTGTCCACTCGGTGATTGAAAGGCAAATACGTAACAAAAAAATCAATATCCCGGCTGACTATGTTTATGTCTGTAAAACAGCTTGTGAAACGAAACCTTACAAAGTTGACTATCTTACATACAAGTTTTTTAAAAAATTTGAAAACCTCAATTATTTTAAATCGAAAATTAAGTAGAGCTCCAGTGGTGAATGATATTAAGACTTTAAAATACAGTAATACAGGTGTGTTTTACAAATTTACTCATTCAAATGAACATTGGCAAAATTTGTCAATTAGACTAAATTTAAATAACATAATAAAAGCAACTAGTGTAAACGAATTACCGCAACTACACAAAAATCGGCTAAAAATAAAAGCCGAAAAATACCGTCATCTTCAACAATTAAAATTAAGAATGGAGACCGATTATCATACCTTTTATGATAATTTACCTCACGATTAGTTCTGTCTAGTAAACTTGTATTTGAAAAATTTTGTTTAATTCTTTATGTCTTTAAATTTTTTTGTTATGTGTTATATTTTCTACTTTAAATAGGAATTAACTATTAAAAAATAATTTTGAAAAATATTGTTTTATTTACCCAACAAAATGCGTATCTCCACATTTTTATAAGAAAAATCAAAATGAAAACTGCGTATCTCCTCTTTTTAATATAAATGAAGATTATTTTTATACCCCCAAAATTTTTCGCAATAAATAGTTTTTTCAGATAATAATACTTATGCTTACGCAAAAAAAATATACATAATATAAAAAACAAATTCATAATCAGTTTTTCGTGTTTCCTGAAAAATTTGCGAAAATGGAGTTACGCATTTCGCGACTTAAGCCGACGATATTCACATTAAGAAAATATACAATTATTCAGAGAGTGAAAATCGTACCACCTCTTATGTCATATGTCACTCGCGTATTGAAAAAAAATTTTCTACACTAAACAATTCCACTAATAAATTCAATTTTTTAACAGTTCTTATGTAACATACAAATAAATGGACCCTTTTTTGGTGCTACGAACTTCCTAAGGGGGGGGGGGGGGTAAAAAAGGGGTTCATTAGTTAAAAATTACAATTTTTAGAAAATAATCGCCGATTTCTCGAGAAAGCCTTTACCGATTTTAATGTTCTAGGGCGGGAGTTCTTTAAGTTGATCCAATTTTTTTGTACTACGAATTGTTATCATAATGCCGAAAAAAAAAGGAGGGGATGAAAGGGATAAGAGGGGGCAAAAAGTGGGAAAAGGGACGAAAATTGGAAATGTTTGGAAAATACAGTTTCATTATATCCTCAAGATTTTAGGTCACATGAAACCCTCCCCCTTAAGGGTAGTGGGAGAGGGGGGATGAGTAAAATATAAAATATAATGTTGCATGTAATTTTATAAGTTTTTAAGCTTAAACAATTTATTTTCGGGGATACAATAGACCTTTGTTAGCCTGTATACAGGGTGATTAAAAATATGATAAAGGTTAAAAAAGACGATAAAGGGTAAAAAATTGCAAATGTTTGGAAAATAAAGTAAAATACACTTTCATTATATCACCAAAATTTTAGGTCCACTCGTATTTATTTTGTCACATGCAACCATCCAACCTTACGGATAGCAGGAGCGGGGGAGGATGAGTAAAATTTAAAATATGATGTTGCATGTCATTTTATAAGTTTTTGAGGTTAGGTTAGGTTCGGGGATACAATATGCGTATATACCTTGTTACCTTTTTGTAAAAAGGTTGATTAAAAAACGTGATAGGCGGTAAAAAGAACAATAAAGGGTAAAAATTTGGAAATGTTTGGAAAATAAGTAGTTATTGATTTTTCAACATGCAACCTTTAAGGGTAGTAGGAGGGGGGAGAAAAAAAGTGTTGCTTGTTATTTTATAAGTTTTTGAGGTCAAATAATTCAAGGGGATACAATGTGCGTATATACCTTTGTTAGATTTCTGTATACAGGGTGAAAAATATTCACCCAGTATAACATACATAAAACTCTCAAAAAATACGTTCTGTACAAGTTTAGCGACATTCTGTCAAGGACATTTCTTTGGTTTTTATATCACAAAATTTACTATACTGGGTGATAATAAAAATAAAAAGTTACTAAAAAGTACAAAATATTTTTTTTTAATAAAAAATAAACCGCCTTCAAAGAAATAAATAAACTAAAAAGTCGAAAATAATTAAAACCAAAAATATTATTTGTTGTGCAAAATTTCAGCTAACATCGCCGCCAGGCCGCCGATCCAATTTTTGAAGTCGACGCCAAATCAATCATTTCTAATAGAGAAAAATGTTTTTTCTTCAAAACTCGGAACGGGCGGCCTGGCGGCGAAATATATACAGTGTGGAAAAAAAGTATGGAATACCCTTAATAATTTGGAAGTCTTCAACTTTTATGAAAAACGCTCGAATACGTCGATTTAGCTTTTTATAAATTTTGGCAGAATTAGTTTGTTTTTTTATTGTCATCTGTCAAAAATATGACGTCATCGACATTTTTTTTTTAATGATAGTATATAGCGTGCGATTTAAAAGCCCTTGTTTTTTTCTGTATGTACCTACATTTTTGTGCTATTCTGTCTGTTCGTTTCAAAATGGCGGCCGTTCAATTATAAAAATAATCTTAAATTGTCTCCCGCTAAAAAGCGGCACTTTTGGTTTATTAAAAAAGAAATTTTCGAATACAACGCACACAGTAAAATCTCAGTAATGTCTAACATAACCTGTTGTCAAACTGACGTTAATTTTTGTTTCTGTTTGGTTTGTCTAAGCTTACTATGACCAAAATATTATTGCGGCGCCGACGGACAGGAATTGAATGATAAATAAGCCTTAGTATGAAAATTGATTGTTTCTTTTTTTTGACAAAACCAAAAAGAGTTATTTTTTTTAGTGGGAGACAATTTAAGATTATTTTTACAATTGAACGGCCGCCATTTTGAAACGGTGCAACAGAATCGCACAAAAATTTAGAAACAAACCGAGTGAAAAAAGAGCTTTCAAATGATGTATCACATGCCATGTACTGTCATGAAATGTCGATGACGTCATATTTTTGACAGCTGTCAATAGAAAAACAAATTAATTCTGCCAAAATGTGGAAAACTGAAAAACTAATTCAACGTATTCGAGCGTTTTCCATAAAGGTTGAAAACTACCAAATTATTAAGGGTAGTCCATACTTTTTTCAACACACGCTTGAACACATCAATTTAGATTTTCAGTTTTCCACATTTTGGCAATTTTTTTAAATGACAGTATATGGCATGTGATCCATCATTTGAAAGCTCCTCTTTCACTCACTTTGTTCCTAAATTTTTGTGCGATTCTGTTGCACCGATTCAAAATGGCGGCCACTCAATTGCGAAAATAATCTTAAATTATCTCCCACTATAATAAACTTTTTTTGTTTTGTCAGAAAAAAAAAACAATCAATCTTCATACTAAGGCTTTATCAGTCAATTTCTGTCCGTACATTAAGTTTCTTGACCTGAGCTTGTTTTTTTTTTAAACCATGGTGAAAAACGCAATTCAATAACCCAACGGCGCCGCAATAGTAGTTTTGGTCATAGTAAGCTTAGACAGACCAAACAGAAACAAAAATTAACGTCAGTTTGACAACTGGTAAGGTTGATCATTAGTGAGATTTTACTGTTATTGCGTTGTATTCGAAAATTCATTTTTTAATAAACCAGAAATTCCGCTTTCTAGCGGGAGACAATTTAAGAAAATTGAACGGCCGCCATTTTGAAACGAACATACAGAATCAGACAAAAATTTAGGTGCATACAGACAAAAACAAGGTCTTTTAAATGATGTATCGCACGCTATATACTATCATTAAAAAACAATGTCGATGACGTCATATTTTTGACAGATGTCAATAAAAAAAGCAAACTAATTGTGCCAAAATATAGAAAAGTGAAAAACTAAGTTGACGTGTTCGAGCGTTTTTCATAAAGAAGTTGAAGACTACCAAATTATTAAGGGTATTCCATACTTTTTTTCCACACTCTATAGCTGAAATAATATTTTTTGTTTAAATTATTTTTAACTTTTTATGAAGGCGGTTCATTTTTTATTTAAGAAAAATTGATCTTTCACAAAAAGGGCTATCTATCTTTGTGCCGTGATAGCATTTTATCTTAAACTAATTTGTGGAGTGACGGTTGCGGTTAAAAAGCAATGCTTGTCAAATGGATTATTTAACATTGCAATAAGGTGTTACAATTATGCAAAAATATTTACAAAAAGGCCACACCCAAATCAACAGTGTCCACTCGGTGATTGAAAGGCAAATACGTAACAAAAAAATCAATATCCCGGCTGACTATGTTTAAGTCTGTAAAACAGCTTGTGAAACGAAACCTTACAAAGTTGACTATCTTACATACAAGTTTTTTAAAAAATTTGAAAACCTCAATTATTTTAAATCGAAAATTAAGTAGAGCTCCAGTGGTGAATGATATTAAGACTTTAAAATACAGTAATACAGGTGTGTTTTACAAATTTACTCATTCAAATGAACATTGGCAAAATTTGCCAATTAGACTAAACTTAAATAACATAATAAAAGCAACTAGTGTAAACGAATTACCGCAACTACACAAAAATCGGCTAAAAATAAAAGCCGAAAAATACCGTCATCTTCAACAATTAAAATTAAGTATGGAGACCGATTATCATACCTTTTATGATAATTTACCTCACGATTAGGTCTGTCTAGTAAACTTGTATTTGAAAAATTTTGTTTAATTCTTTATGTCTTTAAATTTTTTTGTTATGTGTTATATTTTCTACTTTAAATAGGAATTAACTATTAAAAAATAATTTTGAAAAATATTGTTTTATTTACCCAACAAAATGCGTATCTCCACATTTTTATAAGAAAAATCAAAATGAAAACTGCGTATCTCCTCTTTTTAATATAAATGAAGATTATTTTTATACCCCCAAAATTTTTCGCAATAAATAGTTTTTTCAGATAATAATACTTATGCTTACGCAAAAAAAATATACATAATATAAAAAACAAATTCATAATCAGTTTTTCATGTTTCCTGAAAAATTTGCGAAAATGGAGTTACGCATTTCGCGACTTAAGCCGACGATATTCACATTAAGAAAATATACAATTATTCAGAGAGTGAAAATCGTACCACCTCTTATGTCATATGTCACTCGCGTATTGAAAAAAAATTTTCTACACTAAACAATTCCACTAATAAATTCAATTTTTTAACAGTTCTTATGTAACATACAAATAAATGAACCCTTTTTTGGTGCTACGAACTTCCTAAGGGGGGGGGGGGTAAAAAAGGGGTTCATTAGTTAAAAATTACAATTTTTAGAAAATAATCGCCGATTTCTCGAGAAAGCCTTTACCGATTTTAATGTTCTAGGGCGGGAGTTCTTTAAGTTGATCCAATTTTTTTGTACTACGAATTGTTATCATAATGCCGAAAAAAAAAAGGAGGGGATGAAAGGGATAAGAGGGGGCAAAAAGTGGGAAAAGGGACGAAAATTGGAAATGTTTGGAAAATACAGTTTCATTATATCCTCAAGATTTTAGGTCACATGAAACCCTCCCCCTTAAGGGTAGTGGGAGAGGGGGGATGAGTAAAATATAAAATATAATGTTGCATGTAATTTTATAAGTTTTTAAGCTTAAACAATTTATTTTCGGGGATACAATAGACCTTTGTTAGCCTGTATACAGGGTGATTCAAAATATGATAAAGGTTAAAAAAGACGATAAAGGGTAAAAAATTGCAAATGTTTGGAAAATATGTAGTAAAATACACTTTCATTATATCACCAAAATTTTAGGTCCACTCGTATTTATTTTGTCACATGCAACCATCCAACCTTACGGATAGCAGGAGCGGGGGAGGATGAGTAAAATTTAAAATATGATGTTGCATGTCATTTTATAAGTTTTTGAGGTTAGGTTAGGTTCGGGGATACAATATGCGTATATACCTTGTTACCTTTTTGTAAAAAGGTTGATTAAAAAACGTGATAGGCGGTAAAAAGAACAATAAAGGGTAAAAATTTGGAAATGTTTGGAAAATAAGTAGTTATTGATTTTTCAACATGCAACCTTTAAGGGTAGTAGGAGGGCGGGAGAAAAAAAAGTGTTGCTTGTTATTTTATAAGTTTTTGAGGTCAAATAATTCAATTCCGGGGATACAATGTGCGTATATACCTTTGTTAGCTTTCTGTATACAGGGTGATTAAAAAATATTCACCCAGTATAACATACATAAAACTCTCAAAAAATACGTTCTGTACAAGTTTAGCGACATTCTGTCAAGGACATTTCTTTGGTTTTTATATCACAAAATTTACTATACTGGGTGATAATAAAAATAAAAAGTTACTAAAAAGTACAAAATATTTTTTTTTAATAAAAAATAAACCGCCTTCAAAGAAATAAATAAACTAAAAAGTCGAAAATAATTAAAACCAAAAATATTATTTGTTGCTGCAAAATTTCAGCTATACATCGCCGCCAGGCCGCCGATCCGATTTTTGAAGTCGACGCCAAATCAATCATTTCTAATAGAGAAAAATGTATATTTTTTTCTTCAAAACTCGGAACGGGCGGCCTGGCGGCGATGTATATACAGTGTGGAAAAAAAGTATGGAATACCCTTAATAATTTGGTAGTCTTCAACTTTTATGAAAAACGCTCGAATACGTCGATTTAGCTTTTTACTTTTCTAAATTTTGGCAGAATTAGTTTGTTTTTTTATTGTCATCTGTCAAAAATATGACGTCATCGACATTTTTTTTTTAATGATAGTATATAGCGTGCGATTTAAAAGCCCTTGTTTTTTTCTGTATGTACCTACATTTTTGTGCTATTCTGTCTGTTCGTTTCAAAATGGCGGCCGTTCAATTATAAAAATAATCTTAAATTGTCTCCCGCTAAAAAGCGGCACTTTTGGTTTATTAAAAAAGAAATTTTCGAATACAACGCACACAGTAAAATCTCAGTAATGTCTAACATAACCTGTTGTCAAACTGACGTTAATTTTTGTTTCTGTTTGGTTTGTCTAAGCTTACTATGACCAAAACTATTATTGCGGCGCCGACGGACAGGAATTGAATGATAAATAAGCCTTAGTATGAAAATTGATTGTTTCTTTTTTTCTGACAAAACCAAAAAGAGTTATTTTTTTTAGTGGGAGACAATTTAAGATTATTTTTACAATTGAACGGCCGCCATTTTGAAACGGTGCAACAGAATCGCACAAAAATTTAGAAACAAACCGAGTGAAAAAAGAGCTTTCAAATGATGTATCACATGCCATGTACTGTCATGAAAAAAAAATGTCGATGACGTCATATTTTTGACAGATGTCAATAGAAAAACAAATTAATTCTGCCAAAATGTGGAAAACTGAAAAACTAATTCAACGTATTCGAGCGTTTTCCATAAAGGTTGAAAACTACCAAATTATTAAGGGTAGTCCATACTTTTTTCAACACACGCTTGAACACATCAATTTAGATTTTCAGTTTTCCACATTTTGGCAATTTTTTTAAATGACAGTATATGGCATGTGATCCATCATTTGAAAGCTCCTCTTTCACTCACTTTGTTCCTAAATTTTTGTGCGAATCTGTTGCACCGATTCAAAATGGCGGCCACTCAATTGCGAAAATAATCTTAAATTATCTCCCACTATAATAAACTTTTTTTGTTTTGTCAGAAAAAAAAAACAATCAATCTTCATACTAAGGCTTTATCAGTCAATTTCTGTCCGTACATTAAGTTTCTTGACCTGAGCTTGTTTTTTTTTTAAACCATGGTGAAAAACGCAATTCAATAACCCAACGGCGCCGCAATAGTAGTTTTGGTCATAGTAAGCTTAGACAGACCAAACAGAAACAAAAATTAACGTCAGTTTGACAACTGGTAAGGTTGATCATTAGTGAGATTTTACTGTTATTGCGTTGTATTCGAAAATTCATTTTTTAATAAACCAGAAATTCCGCTTTCTAGCGGGAGACAATTTAAGATTTTTTTCATAATTGAACGGCCGCCATTTTGAAACGAACATACAGAATCAGACAAAAATTTAGGTGCATACAGACAAAAACAAGGTCTTTTAAATGATGTATCGCACGCTATATACTATCATTAAAAAACAATGTCGATGACGTCATATTTTTGACAGATGTCAATAAAAAAAGCAAACTAATTGTGCCAAAATATAGAAAAGTGAAAAACTAAGTTGACGTGTTCGAGCGTTTTTCATAAAGAAGTTGAAGACTACCAAATTATTAAGGGTATTCCATACTTTTTTTCCACACTGTATAGCTGAAATAATATTTTTTGTTTAAATTATTTTTAACTTTTTAGTTTTTTGAAGGCGGTTCATTTTTTATTTAAGAAAAATTGATCTTTCACAAAAAGGGCTATCTATCTTTGTGCCCGTGATAGCATTTTATCTTAAACTCCTTTATGCCAATAATAATTTCTTTATGAGTTACCGGATATAAAAGTAATTTTTTTAAATTACAGATGTTAAGAAGTGATTATTAACATATTGAGTATATATTTTTTCTAATAAAAATAACTTAATTTATTATATTTTACTTTTCATAAATAGGAAGCAAGGCATTTAAAATACACTAAACAAGAAAAAATTGATAAATTTACCAATCTTTAGAGGTTTTTCTGTAGTAGCTTACAAAGTAATATGTACATACAGGCAGGCAGACAATGTTGAAAAAAACATTAGGAATGTGCTATAGTAGAATTTTTTCAGATATGCAGTGACGTCATGTTTGGCATCCTTGTAACAGTAAATTTACTAAACAAAGTCATGTCTTGGCTTATTTCAAATGAAACTTGTCATATTGACAAATCCTTAAATGTGGCATTTCGAAACGTTAATTACCCTTTAACCGCTAAAAAATACGTTCTTTTTATGCTGTCGTTACCGTTACGTCACAGCATAACTGAAAAAATCCTACTATACTCATGCCAATATCTTAAATACAAATCCCATTATAGTTGTGGTAGTCAAAACTAAAACATTGTTTACTGGATATTAATGAAATTTTCATCCGTTTGTGCATACCATCTGCGTGCGTACCTAATCTTATTCGCAAACCCAAACGGTGTCAATTTTTTCTTCTATTATTCAGGGAAAGAAAAAAGAGTTTTTTTCAAAGAACTGAAAACTGTATACCTATTTAAGAGGTTTAAAATGGGGTTATTAAAGAGGAGGAAATTTCCATTAAGAAAGTCCTACTCCCGATATTCTATTTCTATTGTAAAAATCTTAACTTAATGTTAAGAATAGAGTTCCGCGTGGCGAGCGCTAAGCCATTAAGATACTCAAAACCATCCTTAGCAAATAAAAAAATATTCGCTTTTAAATATAATTACAAAAGCTTAAATATAGTACCATCCAGATTGAAGGAACAATAACTCATTTACATAATTAATTCAATATAACTGTTGCAAAAACTCAAAGGAATAAACTTTCCAAAAATGCAAGTGCAATAATTGTTAAATCATCTTTGCAGTAAAATAATGGGTCACAATTTTGCTCAAAAAGTGGCAACAGGGCTTATTGAAAATATCAGCACATATAAAAAAACAATTTTATTTCTAAAATAATTTGCCAGTGCCGACAAGTCCTTTGCATCAAAGAAGAAACCGAACGCGTTCTTAGAAACGAACAATTTTATTCCTAAAATAATTTGCCAGTGCCGATAAGTTCTTTGCATCAAAGAAGCCAAATGCGTTCGTGGAAACGAAAGAAAACTTTTTTACGGCTAACAAAAAACTAGCCGTAATCAACATTGCGTTGTCTCCCCACTGTTAAAATACCCTTACTCTAAGGCTACGGTTTCCACCAACCATCAACTGTATGGCCTATTTTTCACAAAACTACTGATAAGTAAGAATGTTTTTTTGATCTTAAAATGAATCTTCCTAGTTCACAGTCCAAAGTCATTACCAATCATGTTTGAATATTAAGAATATATTTATATTGGCATTTTTATTTTACGCCTAGAGGGCCGGGCCCTCTAGGCGTAAAATAAAAGTGATTGATTCGTGCTACAGTGACTTTATCCAACACCTTGTCTTGTAGGAGTGTTGCTTTATCCCGCTCAGGGGTATGGGTAGGGGATACTGAGAAAGAGAAATGATTTTTATTATTGCCACTCAGACATTTTACTTAGATTTTATTTTAGTGAAGTTCTCCAATGTTATAGGACGGGAAGAGATAGCTCCAGAGTTGCGTATATTTTATAGACATTACAGTGAAGTGATCAGTGTTGTTAATTATCGAAATGGAAAAATTCCGTGTGTTAAAGGGTAAGTAAGACATATTAACAGTATCTAGTTATTATTTGCCTCCGGCCGCGGTTTCCAAAGTAGGAAGCAACTAATTGCTATCGATGAATTAATACTGGGGAGAGTTTGTCGTTTTGCATATATGTATGTATACGTCGAAATATAAGTATAATTGCATGGTGCCTAATTTTATATCTGGAGGAAAAGGTATTTTTATTGGATACTTTTGATTATGCAAGACTGTCTAATGGTCAAATAATGTAAGTCTAAATTTTTTATTCTAATACTGTAGGCATATTGAAGAATTTTTAATACCTATCTCAGTTTTGGAAATTGGTGAATTTTTAAAATAGATTTTTTTTATAACATTAAATATTATGAAATTGTTTCTTACAAAAACAAAGTACCTGTCTTTTATCTTTTTTTTTATTGAGTTTTTATATATTTCTCTAATTGATGAAATAACGAAAATATTATTTTAAATTATACAGATTGTGCAAATATTGTTTTTATACCTCGTAATTAACTTTTATTAGACTAAAAACTTACAAATTGGAATAGTTTTACTTTAGTAGAGTATTTTTTATATTAGCCTTTCACTGACAAATAAATCTGTGGTACCATTTTTTTATTTTCTTTAATTTTTCTATTTTGGAAATACTTTCTTATGTTTGCTAGTATCTTCTTGTATTTTCACGTAGTTTCTTGAATTTTTAAGTATTTTCTTATAATTTGTGGTATTTTCTACATTTAAAAAATAATTGTAAAACCAAAAAAATTAACATCAATTTAAACCTTGTAATGAAATTTATTCATAAAAAAGTTTTGTTATTTCCGGGATTCGAACTCCGGTCCTCCCGATGAAATCTAACTGAAATCTTGAGAGAAAGCAGCTATACCATAAAGCCATTAAAACACCTAAGAGAAAATTTTAATACGTTACGGTATAAAGATTCGGAAATTTCAAACTCCCAAACTCTTTTTTTTTACAAAAGTTCTGATTATCACATATTTTTAACAAAACGATAGGGTACGACATTTTGAAAACCGCATACTGATAGGACACCCCGTTGAAATTTTAAGATTTTTAAAAATTGTGTCATTTAAAAAAAATGCCTTTAAGGTTAATGGTTTTTCAGGGTCGAACAGTATTTTTCCTGAAAATTGGAAGACAGACTATGAAATCGAGAATTTAGTTTAAAAATCTCCTAAATACCTCACATTATCGTCGTCATCTGAAAAAAAATTCAGCGAAAACAATACTTTCTCTCGCGGACTAAAAAGGTTAATAAACTATTACTATAAAACTGCTAATCGCATTGAAAACTACCACAAAACAAAATTATCTTAAAATAAAATGGCATGAGTATCGAAGAAACCGCTTATTTAAGTGCAAATTTTACAAATAAGTCTAAGGCAAGGATGAACTGGTGAAAATTCGCCTATCCCATATAGCAAAACAAAAAAGCTGTCTATCTAATTAAATTTTAAAAAAACATGATAATGACCCACTTTCTGGAACCTGTTTTTATACAAGAAAATGATAAGCGTCGTAAGTTATTTTTTTATGGAAATAAATAAAAACAAAATTAATAAATGACCTATATGTACCTAAAGTGCTGGACACTTGCTTTCTAGCAAGAAATATTTCGCCTAACTTTCAAGCTGGATATTTTTGGAACCAGATTAAATATCGACATTCGGTTTTCACGGGCTGACAGATTGACTTTCTGTAAAAAAAACTGCTATTTTAAAAAATTTTCAACTGTCAAGATTTTTTTATACGACATGTTAAAAATGTCCATGATTTTTATCTCAATTTAGAATGTGTGTAACTTTCTGAGAAATTGTTTTTAATTTCATTTCGATGCGCCGTTTTAATAAATTATCTGCAAAAAAACGTAATTTCTCAATTTTTTTATACCTGTTTTAGTTTTAAAAATATCTATTTTTTTTCCATAAACTCCAATTTTTTCAACTTTTAAGCACCTAAACCATCGGGTACATTACATCTTGCATCTTTTGGCTACTCTTTAATATACCCTACGTTATCCTGGTCTATTTTCAATATATACAAAATACTAAAGTATTGTGGTGTCCAATGGCGTACTAATTATTGCCTATTTTAGAAATAATTTATTAATGGCTCACCGATCTTCACATTCAAAGGTGTACAAATCTTTTGAAGTTTCATTTCTTTACTTCACTTTAATCATTTATATATTGTTAAGAAACAAAGTTTCTCAAAATTTTAATATTTGTCTTTGTTTTAAAAATATCGTTTATTTTACTTAACCATGATAATTTTTTCAACTTTCTCGTTCTAAACCGTCCTGAATTCTTCTTAGCGGCAAATTTTGTTAGCAATTATCATACCTTGCAGTAAGCGTATTTATAGTGATTAAAAATATCGAATACCTCAATGATCTGATGTACAGTGGCGAACTAATACTAGAAATTAATAATTGGTAATGCCAATTATGCCATGAACTTAAAATATTCTAAGCCGATTCCAGTGTGATCAGAGAAATCCCGAATTTTTTATCACCTACTGACTATGTATTAGCCCCCAAAAGGTTTCAAAATAGCCAACCAAAACAAACAATATAATTGTAATGCCAACAGATAACTGAACTTATTTATTACACCTTAAATCGTTTTCTTTATTTTTCATTCTTAAGCCTCATCTAATTAAATGCTTTCCTTTCCTTCCAGTTAAAAATATCAAATGTGCATTATCAGAATTCACTTTCTTTAGAATACTGTTTTAGTTCTGCGGCTCATGTTTGCTTTCGGTAGTTTGTTTATATTCATTTGAGAACATTATTTTCCAAAAACTACGGCAGCGCAGTAGGTAAAAGACTTTAACTGAATCAGGCTTAAGAATGAAAAATAAAATAAAAAAAGCATGTAGCTTCCAACAGGACAGTCAGAAGATCGTTAAAAGAAAACGATTTAAGGTGTAATAAGTTATTTGTTGGCATCAAAATTATTTTTTTTTTGTTTTGTTGGAGCAAGAAGAAGGAAAAAATTTTTACGGCTTTTGCCAAAAACCAAAAAAGATGAATTGGGTGACAAAGTACCTACGTACGTTAGTTATTTAATCTCCTTGCCATTTTATGTAGGTATTTTTTACTAATATAAAGGGCGCTCAGAATACGTGAATGCTTAAAAGATGCAAAGAAGTAAGTAATTTATCAAAAAGTAAGGTGATGTCAAAACACTAAAAAATATACGATTAAAATCCAAAAGTTAAGGCCATTTCCCGTAAATCCGGAAGTGGCTAAGGCCATATTGAGAACTACCAAATTTTATTGTAATCTTGCAGAACGTCTTCTTATCTTTAATTTGGCACCTGCAACTAACTCGCATTAAATAATAATCTTGAAATTGATAAACCATTAAAAAAAGCTAATAATAGAAAGTTACAATAAATTTCTCCGGTTATTCCAATTTAGAAAAACGTAGAATTTATAAAATTTGAAGCCTTATATATCGTTTACGGCGTTCAATTGCGACTACATATAATAAGAATTTGTAGGTGGATTAATTACTATTTTACATTTAGCTGAGTATTTTATTTCTAGGTTTTCCTATAAAAATAGGACCCACAGATTAGTGTACCAAGCTAAATTATTAGCTAATGAACTGGGTGAGGAACTTAAAGGTAAGTTTTCGCAAGGACAAATGATTATATTCCTAGTAACTCCACGTATAAAAAATATTTGTTTTTAGAACCTGATATATTTAGCTATCGATCGACGAAATCAGATGAATCAATTGCTGACGATTCAGATAGGGACCTTACGTACAACCCAGACACGGATTTAGATATGGTAAAAAAACGCCCATTTTGGTAATGACCACTCATTAAAACATTTTTTGATTAGATTTCAGACACAAGATTCAGTGACATGTCATCCAGAAACTTCATTTTTCGATACTTTTGCTGCGTATTTTAAAAATGATGCCTGCAAAATTTCCATAGCCCTTTTGGTTTTTGAAATACAGACCGTTTTTAAAAATGCTACATTTTCAGATTTTTTGGTGAAATATAATATAATATATTATGCAATTATAGTAATCGCGAAAGTCATGATGCCAAAAATATGGTTAAGTAAAATTGCCCGACGATTTAAATTTTGATGAGAATAATTTCTTTCAAAAGTGTCCATATTTAAAAGACGTCAAAATTAATGGAAATTATTTTTTTAAGATAATCCAATAGAAAAAAATGAAATACACGCTTTTTGCGATGCTATTCTTAAAAATTATTGCACATGTCTGTTTATACTTACGAGTTCTATATTCAAATAAAAGAATGTATTGTCGTGTAGGTATGTGATTTGTTCCAAATCTAGAATAAGTTCGTTAAAGGTCATAACGTTGCCTATGCTATAACTTTGTGGTGCGATTTTAGTCGGAAAATAATTAGAGGAATACAATACAAATTTACGGGAATAAAATAAAGTTTTTATCTGTCAATCTTTGGACTGATTCTGAAATTGTTTTGTGCTGGCTACCTTCGCAGGCTTCACGATGATCTGTTTTCGTTTCTAATACAGAATGTATTTATATTGCGTCCTTAAAACTTAAAGAATTAGTATAATGGTACAAGACAAGTTATTCTACATATATTCCACTAAAAAAGTTTAACAAAAATTTAATTTTTTGCAAGAGGATTTCTCTTGAACTTTAGGAGTGCAAAGCAAACTAAGAATAATCCATAATAGTGCATATCAAGTTACATAATATTTCACTAAAAGAGTTTAAACATTTAGTGGGAGGTTAACTAAATTTTTCTAAGGGTGTTTTGTCCTGAATTCCAGGGGTGCAAAACAAACCATGGGTGGTGTATAATAGTGCACATCCAATTAAATAATATTTCACTAAAAAGATTTAAAACATTTAGTAGGAGAAGCTAACCTAAGATTTCTAATGGTGTTTTTCTCCTCAACTCTAGGGATGCAAAGCAAAATTAGGGTGGTACATAATGGTGCATATAAAGTTACACAATATTCTACTAAAGTTAAAAAAAAATAGTGAGGGGGGCTGGTATAAAGTTCGCCCTCCCACACATTTTCTTAATTAGTTTCTCGTACATGTTGCAAATTGTTTTATTAGTGGTGCACAAGTGTATAAGGGGTGCATTTACGTTGCGTTATTAAAATCTAAAAATTTTTAGTGGGGGAGGCCAACTTAATTGATCCTTAAAGGATCCTGCACACAAAGCATTGAAAAGTGGTTTCGGTGATTTGTCCTAATTTTTTATATGTTGTGGTCCTAACACGGTAGTTTAATGTTTTGACAAAAAAAGGGGGATCCGTCCAATGGTTTTGGCGCTATGGGAGATCATAGGCGTAGAAACAGGAATCTTAATATATCTGCATACTCCACTTTTTCATTATAGCAAAGAAAAATATCAGCCTAGAAAATAAAACAAATAATATATTATTATTTAAAACAGAACAATATATCGATGGCTTATTTGTAATAGGACGTAACCCACAATTTTTTGAAATTTGAGGTTTTCGCGCCATCTTGCGTTGCGCGATCTACACGTGCTCGCAATGGCGTGTTGGCCTAGGACCAATCAAAACCCTGTATTTCAAAAAGCAGTAACCTGACGTATCACAACCGGCGAATTCCTGAATGTAATAACGCGTAACATGCAGTTTTCTTCTGTCTGTTCGTGCGTGTAACGTCGCTCCGTTTAATGATGGGATTTTTTGATAAAATTGTTGCTTTTTCATAGAAAAACTAATAGTGTAAAACTACTGTAAGTTTATTTGTTTAGTTCCCTAGATCGAGATTTGAGAAAAACTATCTACAGGTAAGAATTTCATTCTTTTTGATGATACGTCCTATTACCACACACATTCTTATAGTTAAGCTTTGGGATACGTCTTGTTAACTACAGCAATATTTGGATTTTTTTTCAATAAATTATTTTGCAATTATTTCTATTCTTCTCTCAAGGGCTTATCCCTTAGATCATACACTGACATGGATTGAGCTTGGCCTATCTGTCAATATTGCAAAATATGGCCCCAGCATGAGAACGTTGTAGGTTTGCGAGGGCCAGAATCACTATGGAAACTTGCAAGTTGTTGAGCGTGGTTGTCATGGATAAATTATTACTTGAGAAAGTATTCATTTAATATACCAGGCGCTATAATAGACAAATGTTGGCCATCGCAAATTTACAACGCTCCTAGATGTAGGGGCATCCGACGCGACGCGATCTTGAAAGCGCAGTCCATGTATGCGAGATTGTCTAAGGCTTACCCAGCTCAAAAAAGAAGGGGGTGGGGGGGGGGGTCAGTCAAAAAAAGGCGCGGAAATGATCCGCAGGTAAAGTTATCTTTTAAAATTTTAAGTTTTGTAAGGTAAAATAATGGTGGATTTTTTCAAAAATAATTAAAGTTAGGTATTTTAATTTTTTTTCAAAATCTTGTAATAAAAGAAGGATGCCTCTTCCCCGCCCCTCCTTCCTAGATACGCCCTTGCGTTTTCTGTTATTTTTATCAAAGCAAAATAAGTAATAACTTGTTTATTTTAAAAAAATTTGAGTAAATATCAACGTAAGTAACACTTTGTTTCAGAAAAATGTCTGCACGAAGCAAGAAACTTGTTGATCTAGCCATAAATAAAAGTCATGATCCGGAATATTATCTAAGCTCTCATGAACAACAAATTTCTCAGCTATTAGAATCTGTAGAAAGAACAGAACCTGTTCATACTGATTTAAACATAGAAAATATAGTAGATGCTGGTCTACTATTCCAAGAAGAACAAGCTAGTCCTCTATACGATCCACAAGGAGTATACTCGACATCCACTCTTACAAATTTTACCCAGAGTTTGCACCCGGATCACATAAATAACGAGTATTTTGAATCCAAGTCCATGGATGCTGAGGTGCTAACTGATATCCAAGGCTCCACAATAGTACAGCTGCAACAAGAATCTTCAAAACTCTTTTCATTAGAAGAAGACAATGAGGGAATACCTGACAATAGTGATATGACGGAGAATAATTGTGAGAAGGCTCAGACTACCACCCTATGTTCCGACGAAGCTCAGAGTGACAAACAAAATTCAGATCCGGACTATAACCCTGAAAACAGAGATGACAGTCATTCTACTGCCTCCTCCGAAAATACAGAAAATGAAGCTGAAGAAAAACTTCAAGGTCCCAAGAGGTTAAGAAAATCATGCCCAGACAACTGGAAGAGAAACAAAAACAAGATAAAAAGAATGAAGGGAAATACCTATTTGGGATACACACGAACAAAGGAGGGCAAAGTTAGTAACGATAAAGAAAGTGCAGCTAGAAAGATAACTTCTTGCACTTCAGCTTATTGTTCAAAAAATAAGAGATTATGTAACTCAATATCACAAAATGATTCCGTGCACTTATTTTCGGATTTCTGGAAGATGTCCTGGAATGAAAAGAAGATTTACGTGCGCTCCCTTGTTGACTTTGTTCCCAAGAAGCGCTCTTATACATCTGGTCCCTCCCGACGTTCCGGAACTTACAACTATCATTTGAAATTAGAAGATAAGAGACTCCAAGTTTGCAAAAAAAAATTTTTAGGAACACTAGGGCTCAAGGAAAAGATGGTGCATTCTTGGTTAAATAAAAAAACTTCAGGTATGACTATGACAGCTAGATCGGAAACAGTTTCAAATAGCGACGAGGCTAACAGAAATGAGGCAAGGAAAAAACATCTAAATACATTTTTTAATGAGTTACCTAAGCAACCATCTCATTATTGTCGAAAAGATATCATATGAAAAAAAAAATTCACCGAAAACAATAATTTCTTTAGCGAACGAGAAAGGTAAAACATTAAATACAATTTTGGTAATTTGCTTATTTGTACAGGGTACCCCATTTTCGATACTTTTGCTGCGTATTTTAAAAATGATGCCTGCAAAATTTCCATAGCCCTTTTGGTTTTTGAAATACAGACCGTTTTTAAAAATGCTACATTTTCAGATTTTTTGGTGAAATATAATATAATATATTATGCAATTATAGTAATCGCGAAAGTCATGTTGCCAAAAATATGGTTAAGTAAAATTGCCCGACGATTTAAATTTTGATGAGAATAATTTCTTTCAAAAGTGTCCATATTTAAAAGACGTCAAAATTAATGGAAATTATTTTTTTAAGATAATCCAATAGAAAAAAATGAAATACACGCTTTTTGCGATGCTATTCTTAAAAATTATTGCACATGTCTGTTTATACTTACGAGTTCTATATTCAAATAAAAGAATGTATTGTCGTGTAGGTATGTGATTTGTTCCAAATCTAGAATAAGTTCGTTAAAGGTCATAACGTTGCCTATGCTATAACTTTGTGGTGCGATTTTAGTCGGAAAATAATTAGAGGAATACAATACAAATTTACGGGAATAAAATAAAGTTTTTATCTGTCAATCTTTGGACTGATTCTGAAATTGTTTTGTGCTGGCTACCTTCGCAGGCTTCACGATGATCTGTTTTCGTTTCTAATACAGAATGTATTTATATTGCGTCATTAAAACTTAAAGAATTAGTATAATGGTACAAGACAAGTTATTCTACATATATTCCACTAAAAAAGTTTAACAAAAATTTAATTTTTTGCAAGAGGATTTCTCTTGAACTTTAGGAGTGCAAAGCAAACTAAGAATAATCCATAATAGTGCATATCAAGTTACATAATATTTCACTAAAAGAGTTTAAACATTTAGTGGGAGGTTAACTAAATTTTTCTAAGGGTGTTTTGTCCTGAATTCCAGGGGTGCAAAACAAACCATGGGTGGTGTATAATAGTGCACATCCAATTAAATAATATTTCACTAAAAAGATTTAAAACATTTAGTAGGAGAAGCTAACCTAAGATTTCTAATGGTGTTTTTCTCCTCAACTCTAGGGATGCAAAGCAAAATTAGGGTGGTACATAATGGTGCATATAAAGTTACACAATATTCTACTAAAGTTAAAAAAAATAGTGAGGGGGGGCTGGTATAAAGTTCGCCCTCCCACACATTTTCTTAATTAGTTTCTCGTACATGTTGCAAATTGTTTTATTAGTGGTGCACAAGTGTATAAGGGGTGCATTTACGTTGCGTTATTAAAATCTAAAAATTTTTAGTGGGGGAGGCCAACTTAATTGATCCTTAAAGGATCCTGCACACAAAGCATTGAAAAGTGGTTTCGGTGATTTGTCCTAATTTTTTATATGTTGTGGTCCTAACACGGTAGTTTAATGTTTTGACAAAAAAAGGGGGATCCGTCCAATGGTTTTGGCGCTATGGGAGATCATAGGCGTAGAAACAGGAATCTTAATATATCTGCATACTCCACTTTTTCATTATAGCAAAGAAAAATATCAGCCTAGAAAATAAAACAAATAATATATTATTATTTAAAACAGAACAATATATCAATGGCTTATTTGTAATAGGACGTAACCCACAATTTTTTGAAATTTGAGGTTTTCGCGCCATCTTGCGTTGCGCGATCTACACGTGCTCGCAATGGCGTGTTGGCCTAGGACCAATCAAAACCCTGTATTTCAAAAAGCAGTAACCTGACGTATCACAACCGGCGAATTCCTGAATGTAATAACGCGTAACATGCAGTTTTCTTCTGTCTGTTCGTGCGTGTAACGTCGCTCCGTTTAATGATGGGATTTTTTGATAAAATTGTTGCTTTTTCATAGAAAAACTAATAGTGTAAAACTGCTGTAAGTTTATTTGTTTAGTTCCCTAGATCGAGATTTGAGAAAAACTATCTACAGGTAAGAATTTCATTCTTTTTGATGATACGTCCTATTACCACACACATTCTTATAGTTAAGCTTTGGGATACGTCTTGTTAACTACAGCAATATCTGGATTTTTTTTCAATAAATTATTTTGCAATTATTTCTATTCTTCTCTCAAGGGCTTATCCCTTAGATCATACACTGACATGGATTGAGCTTGGCCTATCTGTCAATATTGCAAAATATGGCCCCAGCATGAGAACGTTGTAGGTTTGCGAGGGCCAGAATCACTATGGAAACTTGCAAGTTGTTGAGCGTGGTTGTCATGGATAAATTATTACTTGAGAAAGTATTCATTTAATATACCAGGCGCTATAATAGACAATTGTTGGCCATCGCAAATTTACAACGCTCCTAGATGTAGGGGCATCCGACGCGACGCGATCTTGAAAGCGCAGTCCATGTATGCGAGATTGTCTAAGGCTTACCCAGCTCAAAAAAGAAGGGGGGGGTGGGGGGGGGGGGGGGTCAGTCAAAAAAAGGCGCGGAAATGATCCGCAGGTAAAGTTATCTTTTAAAATTTTAAGTTTTGTAAGGTAAAATAATGGTGGATTTTTTCAAAAATAATTAAAGTTAGGTATTTTAATTTTTTTTCAAAATCTTGTAATAAAAGAAGGATGCCTCTTCCCCGCCCCTCCTTCCTAGATACGCCCTTGCGTTTTCTGTTATTTTTATCAAAGCAAAATAAGTAATAACTTGTTTATTTTAAAAAAATTTGAGTAAATATCAACGTAAGTAACACTTTGTTTCAGAAAAATGTCTGCACGAAGCAAGAAACTTGTTGATCTAGCCATAAATAAAAGTCATGATCCGGAATATTATCTAAGCTCTCATGAACAACAAATTTCTCAGCTATTAGAATCTGTAGAAAGAACAGAACCTGTTCATACTGATTTAAACATAGAAAATATAGTAGATGCTGGTCTACTATTCCAAGAAGAACAAGCTAGTCCTCTATACGATCCACAAGGAGTATACTCGACATCCACTCTTACAAATTTTACCCAGAGTTTGCACCCGGATCACATAAATAACGAGTATTTTGAATCCAAGTCCATGGATGCTGAGGTGCTAACTGATATCCAAGGCTCCACAATGGTACAGCTGCAACAAGAATCTTCAAAACTCTTTTCATTAGAAGAAGACAATGAGGGAATACCTGACAATAGTGATATGACGGAGAATAATTGTGAGAAGGCTCAGACTACCACCCTATGTTCCGACGAAGCTCAGAGTGACAAACAAAATTCAGATCCGGACTATAACCCTGAAAACAGAGATGACAGTCATTCTACTGCCTCCTCCGAAAATACAGAAAATGAAGCTGAAGAAAAACTTCAAGGTCCCAAGAGGTTAAGAAAATCATGCCCAGACAACTGGAAGAGAAACAAAAACAAGATAAAAAGAATGAAGGGAAATACCTATTTGGGATACACACGAACAAAGGAGGGCAAAGTTAGTAACGATAAAGAACGTGCAGCTAGAAAGATAACTTCTTGCACTTCAGCTTATTGTTCAAAAAATAAGAGATTATGTAACTCAATATCACAAAATGATTCCGTGCACTTATTTTCGGATTTCTGGAAGATGTCCTGGAATGAAAAGAAGATTTACGTGCGCTCCCTTGTTGACTTTGTTCCCAAGAAGCGCTCTTATACATCTGGTCCCTCCCGACGTTCCGGAACTTATAACTATCATTTGAAATTAGAAGATAAGAGACTCCAAGTTTGCAAAAAAAAATTTTTAGGAACACTAGGGCTCAAGGAAAAGATGGTGCATTCTTGGTTAAATAAAAAAACTTCAGGTATGACTATGACAGCTAGATCGGAAACAGTTTCAAATAGCGACGAGGCTAACAGAAATGAGGCAAGGAAAAAACATCTAAATACATTTTTTAATGAGTTACCTAAGCAACCATCTCATTATTGTCGAAAAGATATCATATGAAAAAAAAAATTCACCGAAAACAATAATTTCTTTAGCGAACGAGAAAGGTAAAACATTAAATACAATTTTGGTAATTTGCTTATTTGTACAGGGTACCCCATTTTCGATACTTTTGCTGCGTATTTTAAAAATGATGCCTGCAAAATTTCCATAGCCCTTTTGGTTTTTGAAATACAGACCGTTTTTAAAAATGCTACATTTTCAGATTTTTTGGTGAAATATAATATAATATATTATGCAATTATAGTAATCGCGAAAGTCATGTTGCCAAAAATATGGTTAAGTAAAATTGCCCGACGATTTAAATTTTGATGAGAATAATTTCTTTCAAAAGTGTCCATATTTAAAAGACGTCAAAATTAATGGAAATTATTTTTTTAAGATAATCCAGTAGAAAAAAATGAAATACACGCTTTTTGCGATGCTATTCTTAAAAATTATTGCACATGTCTGTTTATACTTACGAGTTCTATATTCAAATAAAAGAATGTATTGTCGTGTAGGTATGTGATTTGTTCCAAATCTAGAATAAGTTCGTTAAAGGTCATAACGTTGCCTATGCTATAACTTTGTGGTGCGATTTTAGTCGGAAAATAATTAGAGGAATACAATACAAATTTACGGGAATAAAATAAAGTTTTTATCTGTCAATCTTTGGACTGATTCTGAAATTGTTTTGTACTGGCTACCTTCGCAGGCTTCACGATGATCTGTTTTCGTTTCTAATACAGAATGTATTTATATTGCGTCATTAAAACTTAAAGAATTAGTATAATGGTACAAGACAAGTTATTCTACATATATTCCACTAAAAAAGTTTAACAAAAATTTAATTTTTTGCAAGAGGATTTCTCTTGAACTTTAGGAGTGCAAAGCAAACTAAGAATAATCCATAATAGTGCATATCAAGTTACATAATATTTCACTAAAAGAGTTTAAACATTTAGTGGGAGGTTAACTAAATTTTTCTAAGGGTGTTTTGTCCTGAATTCCAGGGGTGCAAAACAAACCATGGGTGGTGTATAATAGTGCACATCCAATTAAATAATATTTCACTAAAAAGATTTAAAACATTTAGTAGGAGAAGCTAACCTAAGATTTCTAATGGTGTTTTTCTCCTCAACTCTAGGGATGCAAAGCCAAATTAGGGTGGTACATAATGGTGCATATAAAGTTACACAATATTCTACTAAAGTTAAAAAAAATAGTGAGGGGGGGCTGGTATAAAGTTCGCCCTCCCACACATTTTCTTAATTAGTTTCTCGTACATGTTGCAAATTGTTTTATTAGTGGTGCACAAGTGTATAAGGGGTGCATTTACGTTGCGTTATTAAAATCTAAAAATTTTTAGTGGGGGAGGCCAACTTAATTAATCCTTAAAGGATTGACAAAAAAAGGGGGATCCGTCCAATGGTTTTGGCGCTATGGGAGATCATAGGCGTAGAAACAGGAATCTTAATATATCTGCATACTCCACTTTTTCATTATAGCAAAGAAAAATATCAGCCTAGAAAATAAAACAAATAATATATTATTATTTAAAACAGAACAATATATCGATGGCTTATTTGTAATAGGACGTAACCCACAATTTTTTGAAATTTGAGGTTTTCGCGCCATCTTGCGTTGCGCGATCTACACGTGCTCGCAATGGCGTGTTGGCCTAGGACCAATCAAAACCCTGTATTTCAAAAAGCAGTAACCTGACGTATCACAACCGGCGAATTCCTGAATGTAATAACGCGTAACATGCAGTTTTCTTCTGTCTGTTCGTGCGTGTAACGTCGCTCCGTTTAATGATGGGATTTTTTGATAAAATTGTTGCTTTTTCATAGAAAAACTAATAGTGTAAAACTACTGTAAGTTTATTTGTTTAGTTCCCTAGATCGAGATTTGAGAAAAACTATCTACAGGTAAGAATTTCATTCTTTTTGATGATACGTCCTATTACCACACACATTCTTATAGTTAAGCTTTGGGATACGTCTTGTTAACTACAGCAATATTTGGATTTTTTTTCAATAAATTATTTTGCAATTATTTCTATTCTTCTCTCAAGGGCTTATCCCTTAGATCATACACTGACATGGATTGAGCTTGGCCTATCTGTCAATATTGCAAAATATGGCCCCAGCATGAGAACGTTGTAGGTTTGCGAGGGCCAGAATCACTATGGAAACTTGCAAGTTGTTGAGCGTGGTTGTCATGGATAAATTATTACTTGAGAAAGTATTCATTTAATATACCAGGCGCTATAATAGACAAATGTTGGCCATCGCAAATTTACAACGCTCCTAGATGTAGGGGCATCCGACGCGACGCGATCTTGAAAGCGCAGTCCATGTATGCGAGATTGTCTAAGGCTTACCCAGCTCAAAAAAGAAGGGGGTGGGGGGGGGGTCAGTCAAAAAAAGGCGCGGAAATGATCCGCAGGTAAAGTTATCTTTTAAAATTTTAAGTTTTGTAAGGTAAAATAATGGTGGATTTTTTCAAAAATAATTAAAGTTAGGTATTTTAATTTTTTTTCAAAATCTTGTAATAAAAGAAGGATGCCTCTTCCCCGCCCCTCCTTCCTAGATACGCCCTTGCGTTTTCTGTTATTTTTATCAAAGCAAAATAAGTAATAACTTGTTTATTTTAAAAAAATTTGAGTAAATATCAACGTAAGTAACACTTTGTTTCAGAAAAATGTCTGCACGAAGCAAGAAACTTGTTGATCTAGCCATAAATAAAAGTCATGATCCGGAATATTATCTAAGCTCTCATGAACAACAAATTTCTCAGCTATTAGAATCTGTAGAAAGAACAGAACCTGTTCATACTGATTTAAACATAGAAAATATAGTAGATGCTGGTCTACTATTCCAAGAAGAACAAGCTAGTCCTCTATACGATCCACAAGGAGTATACTCGACATCCACTCTTACAAATTTTACCCAGAGTTTGCACCCGGATCACATAAATAACGAGTATTTTGAATCCAAGTCCATGGATGCTGAGGTGCTAACTGATATCCAAGGCTCCACAATGGTACAGCTGCAACAAGAATCTTCAAAACTCTTTTCATTAGAAGAAGACAATGAGGGAATACCTGACAATAGTGATATGACGGAGAATAATTGTGAGAAGGCTCAGACTACCACCCTATGTTCCGACGAAGCTCAGAGTGACAAACAAAATTCAGATCCGGACTATATATTAATTAATTAATTAATAAGTATAGTATTATATATAGGAGCCATATGGAATCTTACTCATGAATATTTTCTTAACTTCGACGACAAGTCTACTTTTGTGTATAGCTCCATTCGACCAGGACGAAGTAGTAATGACCCAACAGTCACTGATATTAGATCTTTGAAATATACTCCAGAAGGAAAGATATTTTACAAAATTAATTTTGATGACGAGTATAAAGATTTACCACAGATGCAAAGACAAATCAATATTAAGCCAGCCTCATACCGCAGACTATTTCCTGAAAGACTAAAAATCAAAAATTCCAAGTGGAAACATCTACAACAACTAAAAACGCATCTTACTTCTGAAACACATTCTTTCTACGATTCGCTACCACATTTTACCGAATAGATTTTGTATTAGATTTTTTAGTGTTCTCTTGTTCTGTGTTTTTCCGAATTTATAATTTCATGTTATATTTGAGTTTCTTTAACTTGTTTAATATCTTTAAAATAAATGTTTATAGCAAGACTACTTATTAAAAAAATGCCTTTTTATTATAATAATGGAATTTGATATTATTGACGTAATTTGTCATATGCCACAAAAAATTCATTTAAAGACTAGCGAATATGACGTATCACACAAAACTAAGACCAAAATTTAAAAACTGGTAAAATTTAATTAAAGGCGCATTTCTAATCCAATTTATTGTTTAATGATAAAATAATTACTTTCCACAACATTATTGTAGGAGTTTGTTAAGTTTTTCTTGATTCCTGGAAAACACAACTTACCGGGGATACGTCCTATTGCAAATAAGCCATCGATATCACAATACGTAATATTGCCAACAATTATAAAGGCGATAATATTTTTACGGCCCATGATATTTAACAAAGTTAAACATTCAAGTAGTTTTTATATTTTAATTGAGATCACAAAAGACTTTTAAGTGATTGCTTATAGTAGAGTAAAAAAGCCTGTAAAAGTCGCTTCCTTCTTGAAAAAACAAAAATCGATTTAGAACTAAATGAAACCTTGCCGAAATCATTGGTTAGGTTATTCTACATACGAAATGGGCAATTACGACTTTTTTTAGTGGTACCGAGTTTTGTAAAATCAAAAAATCTTGCAAAAATGCGGAATTAAAAAAAAACTACTTTCAATCATTAAACTGCCAATAGCTCCGAAACTACTTCATATATTCGAATGATCTTTTTTTTCGCTTTAAGGGTATACATATGCGCTGATAACCGCGGTAATATAATTTTCAATATAATCTTTTTTTGGTATAAAAAAATAATTCATATATAAAATTTATATTTTTTGTATTGAAATTTTCAGTAAGCGAGAAACTTTTTTATTTTGAAAAAAAAAATGATTATACATGCTGCGAATAAAATGTAGCCGAAACTATAAGGATGTTTTAAAAAAAAAACGCAGCTTTTTATCTATATGTAATAGTTTTTGAAGTAGAATTATTTTAGTAAAGTCTTGTCGCGGCCGAACCGGACGCCTTGAAAGAAACTGCCGGGCATTGTCGTCGTCGCGCCGCACCACGAGCCCTTTTTCAATTTATACTAGAGCGGTTCTTAGTATTTAGACGTTATTATAAATATGTAAATAAATGTACACATAATGTAGAATTTTTATATACTTATATTTTTTTAATTGCACACAATTTAGTAACGAAGAAGAAACAAACGAAAAGAAAAGAACCTGAGATGAGGTTTCTTTTGTTTTTATTATGTCTTTGTTACCGCAAAATTTGCAGTTACATTCTTACACTTTAAGGGCTGGGATACACATTTATATTTTTTGTTGTTACAATTTGCATCAGAACATCGTAAAACTGAAATGTTTCTTATTTCGTGTGGCACAGGATCTTGTGTGGAAAATATTGGGGTCCAAATACTACTTTCATTCATTCATCCATATTTATTTGATCTTCAAAATTGATATATGGTATGTGACTGGCATACCAAATTTTCAGTTGATATATGCATCTAAAATAAAAAAGCCATTAGTGTTGAACTGTCTACTTGTTATTTAAAAAAATACATATTTAAATGCTGTTTGAATTCATTTTCAGTTGGTGGCAGTTCCATTGCTGGGTTATTTGTATTTATAGTTAAATGTATTCCTAGTGAAGGGTTATAATATCATTGTTCTTGTTTCTATATTAAAGTAAAATAAATTTGGTGCTCAGGATAACTGCTTCAATATCCGATAAAATTGCCACATATTTTTTTAACATTTCGATATTTTTTATTAGTATATTAAATGCCGTTTTCTTCTCAATTTTGAAACAAGCATTAGTTGTGTCTCATTCCTTTACTGCAATATATCGTCCAAATATTTTTTGAATCCCTTTTGCCCAAATTTTTAACTGTCGTGAATTGCTAAAAGGTTAAATAGCGTTATTCCATAAATAGTTTGCAACGATGTATTTGCTTCATAATAATTTAATTATGTTCAAGTAAAATAAACACATTTTGGACACCGATAATGTAATTATGTGCAAGTACAAGACATCGGTGTATTTATTTTATTTGTACATCATTACATTATTACGAAGCAAATAAATCGCTGCAAGCTATTTATGGAATTGGGACATTTAAAAAATAAACACTTTTTAGCAATGCATGACATAGTTAAAAATTTGGGAGAATCTGTTTCAAAAAATATTTTGGCGATATATTGCATTACGGGATGTGACACATCTCGTGCTTTTTTCAAAATTGGTAGGAAAATGCCATTTGATGTACTAATAAAAAATATCGAAATTTTAAAAGAATTATATGACCTGCCAATTTTATGGGATACTGAAGCAGTTCGCCTTAGCCCCAAATTTATTTTACTTCTATATAGGAACAAAAACAACGATATTTTAACACTTAATTCACTACGAATACATTTTACTACAAATACAAATAAACCTGCAATGGAACTGCCACAAACCAAATGCATTCAAACAGCATTTAAATAGGTATTTTTTTTAAATAATAAGTAGTTCAACCCTAATGGTGTTTTTTATTTTACGTGCATATATCAAGTGAAAATTTTGGTATGCCAGTTACATACCATATTATAATTTTGAAGGTTGAAATAAATATCGGTGGACGAATGAAAGCAGTATTTGGGCCCGAGTTTGGACCCCAATATTTTCCACACAAGATTCTGCGCCAAATGAAATAAGAAACATTTTAGTTTTACAATTTTCTGATGCAAATTGCTATCACAAAAAATGTAAATGTGTATCCCAGGCCTTACGAATGTAACTGCAAATTCTGTGGTAACAAAGACATAATAAAAACAGAAGAAACCTTGGATGAGGTTTACTAAATTGTGTGAAATTAAAAAAAAACAAAAATATATCAAAATTCTACATTATGTGTACATTATTTTGCATATTTATAATGACGTCTAAACCCTGAACAAAGAACCGCTCTTGTATTATAATGAAATATTTTTTTATACCAAAAATAGATTATATTGAAAATTTTATTATAGCAGTTATCAGCGCTTCTGTATGCGCTTTAAGTGAAAAAAAAATCTATCGAATATGTTAAGTAATTTCAGAGTTATTGTTATAGTATTTCGTATGTACAATAACCTGACTAATGATTTGGGTAAGGTTTCATTTGGTTCTAAGTCGAAAAAAAAATTGAAACAATTTTACCAGTTTTTTACTCCTCTATTAATACAATAATTCTATTTTAAATTATTTTACAGAAAGATACTAACCTAAAAACACACCTGTTACCTAATATATGTTATACGGGGGATAAAAAAATACTATTATTTAATAAATATACCTATCTAACAAAAATTGCACGTTTTTTACGCAATTCGTTTACTTATTAGTCTTTCGACTACTTAAGATTACTTAAAATATTCAATACAGGGTGCTACCAAAATTAACTTATATTTAAGATGGAACTAAAAAATTCACGAATACTTCTCTTTGCAAAATTGTACACCATCATGATTTGTGGGTAAAATTTCTATTAACGATAACATAATTTACTTGTATTCTTCTTTGATTAAGTAAGTCCAATCTACATATTTTTTGGTAATTGGGCTTAAAATTCTATAATTAGTACTATTGCAGAAGTTATTTTTTTAAATTGAATTTTATAATTTATAACACATCTTTAAATTGGATTACATATATCTAACAAAGTTTAAACTTTAAAATAGATTTTATATTTTAATTGAAATCACAAAACACTTTTAAGTGCGTGTTTAGTCGCATTCTGTTTTAAACTATTCTGCAGAGTAATAACAACCTTAAAAACACAAGGTTGCATTATAAATAAAATTCAAAACGATACAAAAGAAATATTGATATTTAAATTCCAATATAACTCACAAAACTTGCATGTTTTGAATACTATTGACTTATTTCTGATCTTTTTGCTACTAACTGCCTAAGATTGCTCAACATGTAGTAAGACATAATAATATACTTCTGTTATTCAGTTAATTACATTAAGAAATCATGGTTCTTGGGATTAGACCATGTCAAAATGGAATTACTTTCCGAGGTTTCGCCTTCGATTGCACGAGTCATCTTCAGGGACCTTCACGTCATGAGATTGGAACAGTAAATTTTTCATCATTTAATATATTCAATTCAATCATTCAGTATATGTTCGGTGGCTTGGCAGATAGGCAGAAATTAATATATTTGTTAATTGAGAAACAAAGTTTCTTAATGTTTATTTAAAGTTGGTATATCATATCATACTTTAAAAAATATATATGTCGACTTTGCTTATTGCTATCTCACAACGTCTCGACTGAGTTATATCTCCAGTCGTTTTGGAGAAATCACTAACATGAAAACGTAATGATAACCTTGGTAAGGAAAGAAACTAAGGTAAGCAAAGTCCTCATTTTTATTTTTTATATTATATACCGACTTCAAATAAACTTTTAGAAACTTTGTTTCTCGATTAACAAATGTATTATTTTCTGTCTATCTGTCAAGCCATCGTCTATATTTAAAGTCGTTATTATTGTTCTTGAATGTTCCATGCCTTTAGAACAGCTTTTCTTTGTTATACCTATGCTGATGTTCAAAATAAAATATAAATTATTTTGCGTCCTTTTTTTGAGCGTCCTTTCTAAAATTTATTTTATTGCAATATTTTACACAATGTAATTAGCTAAATAACAAAAGCATATATTTGAAAACATGTTGAGCAATCTTGACAGTTGCTAGTTAAAAGAGCAGAAATAAGTCAAGTATTCGAAAACATGCAATTTTTGTTAGTTATATTGGTATATAAATATCAATATTTCTTTGTATCGTTTCGTATTTTATTTATTATGTAACAGGTGTGTTTTTAAGGTTATTATTCTGTAGAATAGTTTAAAATAGAATTGGACTAAGCACGCACTTAAAAGTGTTGAGATTTCAATTAAAATAAAAAAAGTATTTAAAAGTATAATCTTTGTTAAACATCATGAGAATTAAATTTATTTATTTATTAAAATTATTTATATTCTCATATAAAGATGTTAGAAATTAGAAAATTCAATTAAAAAAATAAGATACTCAAAACACTTCTGCAATTTTACAAAACAAAATATAAATTGGACTTACTAAATCAAATTGCACCGTAAGGGATGAATACAAGTAAATTATGTTACTGCTAATAGAAATATTAACATAAATGATGATGGTTTACATTTTTGCAAATCGAGAACTATTCGTGATTTTTTTAGTTTCTTGTTAAACATAGATTAATTTTTTGAGCGCCCTGCATTGCAGTTTAAGCAATGTAATTTGCTAGATAACAGAAGCATGTGTTTGGATAGTTATTAAGCAATATTAGGTTGTCGAAAGACTAAGTCGTAAATGAAAGTGTACAAAAACATACAATTTTTGTTACTTGGCATAATTAGTAAATATTATTTTTTGTATCCCCCGTATAATATGTACTTTGCAACAAGAATGTTTTTAGGTTATTATCTTTCTGTAAAATAATTTGACTAAACAAGCACTTCAATGTAGGTGATCGCAATTAAAATATAAAAACAACTTCAATTTGTGGCTTCTTAAATATCACGGGTCGATAAAATTATTGTTAAGTTCCAGAAAAAATATAAGGAATTCAAAGTGGTGGAGGGGTGAAACTGGTCGCGACCTAGTAAAAACCCATCCTAGATTTTCTTAAAATGTTAAAGATATTACTTACAATATACGAAATATTAAATTTGAATGATTTATCTCGAGAAATTATTGAGTTCCAGGAAAAAAAACTGTAACACCCTTGCCTTATCTTCGCACAATTCTCAGAGTTGCCAGTTCGCGATGTAGTGCTTCCGATCAGCTAGTTAAATACGTTTATAAATAAGCATACTTTATTATCTATCTAAATAAGTCAACGCTTTCCCAACACCGAACCATATATTGTTGCGTGTGGTTTAATTAAACTAAGACACGACTAGTTGATGTGAGTATTGTATTTATATATTATTATTTGGATATACATTTTTTTTTCAATTTTCCATACATTTTTCAATTAAAATCAGTTGTTGTTTCGACAGATCGGCAATCCTGATTCCGCAAAAAAAAACTTAAAATAAATTTCTTGCCATTGACCCAATGCATCAATACAGACACTATTACCTTTGGCTTTAAAAGCATAAGGCCAGTGTTATTATGTCTGTATAATATAAGTAATATAACTATAAATATATAAGTATACATTAAATATAAAAAATTTAATCCAAGCCCCATTTTCTCTCTTCATTGCCAGACCGATTCTCTGGACTGTAAAAAGTTTATAAATTGCATGATTTTCTTTAATTATTGAAAAAATAAATGTTTAAGAAGACTGCGGAACTTTTTCAGTATTGGATTTTTTCGAAGCTTTTGCTTTAATCGGCATTTTTTTAAAAGAGGCAGACTAAGCTTTAATTAAATTAATTTAATTAATTATGGGAAAGAATAAATGTCCCATTAATAAAAATGCAGGATACCCTATGAACAAACATATTTTAATAAAAAAATTGTTAAAACGATCATATTTATAGATTAATTTACAGCGACTATTGTAAAATTAATTCAAATTAGAAATTAATAATTGTTTTTATAAATTTTCGGAACAAATAAAATGCTGGAAAATTTGCAACGCTTTGTCTAAACCCCTGTTTAAATAACTTTTTAGACTAGGAGAGTTTTACGCTTAAAAAGGGGTATTAAAATTGTTTATTTGTCCTGTTTGCTCTGTTCAGCAGTTTGGTAAAAAAATATTTAAGGATGTTTTAAATGTATATGCATTTTTAAATTTCAGGTTCCTTCAAGAACTATCAAAAAGTGGAAGAAGAAAAGAACATTTTGCAAATTTTGCTCTAAGGAAATTACAAATTTTGAGCGTCACCTACAAAGAAATCACACGGATGAAAAGGAGGTGGTTGACATGCTATCTTACCCTAAAAAAAGCAAACAAAGAACGCAAATAATAACCCTAATTCGAAATGCGGGAAATTTTGAAGAATTTTTAAATTGTACTTTACGGCCTGCATATGAATCAAAATACAAATCAACCATTTTATACTACCCTTGTCCAAATTGCAAGGGGTTATACTCAAAACGCTTTCTGTCTCGCCATCGCAAAAAATGCGTTGCAGTTAATATCAATCAACACTCATCCAAAATCAAACATCTGTCAGCATCACAAACTTTAATTGCATGTGCAATGCAAGGCAATAATACACTGCATAAATTGCGGGTCAAAAAGGAAGTGTTTGATAGTACGAAAGCAGATGAAATATCCTTAGTGGCAAAAACTGATCCTTTAATTTATAATTTTGGGGAACATTATTTAAAAAAACATAAAAGAAGTCAGATGGCACTAGTGTGTTCAAATAAAATGCGAGAACTGGCACGGCTTTTAATAGAGCTAAGGCGCCTTCAAAATAATGAAGATTTTGCCTTATTTGATGCCTTAAACCCAGTTACATTTGATATAGTTATAGAATGCACTAAAACAATCGGCGGATACGACGAAACCTATAAAACCTACAGAGCTCCTAGTCTCTCGGCACATATTGGAACTTCTTTAAAACAAGTAAGTGACTTACTGATTCGTCTGCTGCTAAAAAAGGATCCAAGTATAAGATATACTGGTGATATGGAATCAAAAATTAAAGACGTGAAGCGTTTCAGGGATTTAATTGCTTCACAATGGACGACTGAAATAAGCAGTTTGGCATTTAAAAACATGCATGAAATTAACTGGAAGAAGCCAACAGTTTTACCTCTTACTAAAGACATATTAAAATTTAGAAATTATGTAACCCAAATTGCAAATATTGCTACGGCAGAACTTGCAGAAAATCCAAATAATATTAAGCAATACAAGAATTTGGTCGATGCTGCCCTTGTTTTAACGATACTGTATAACAGAAAACGTATTGGTGATGTTCAGTATACTTTACGTGAAACCTACCTTTCAAATTATGTGAGTGTAAATCAAGAGGAATGCTTGAGATCTTTGTCGCACTCAGAAAAGCTTTTAACGAAGCAATATAAAAGAGTAGTAACTGGTGGAAAAGGAAGCAAGCCAGTCGTGATTTTATTTCCACAAAATCTTCAACAATTTATAAATGTCATCTTGGAGCTTGGCCAATCTTCTAGTATCAATTTTATTTCTGAAAAAAATCCATATTTATTTACCTATCCAAAAAGTGATCACTGGGTTCGAGGTGATGTGGCTATTCGTAGATTTGCTCAAAAAGCTGGTTTGGACAATCCAAGAGCTATAACATCGAACAAATTGAGAAAGCAAATTGCTACCGTAATGCAAATATTAAACCTCAATCAGGAAGAAACCGAACAGTTTGCACAATTTATGGGCCACACTGAAAAAACCCATAATGAATTTTATAAGTAAGTATTCATTATTGGTTCAATTTATAAGATTACCTGTGCCTTTTCGATTCGATAAATACCATTTTTAGTTGATATAAAAACTAATGAATAGAACTAGCCGTTACTTGATGGAAATTCGTATTATCAAAGTAAACACAAAAAACACTTGTGTAAATTTCCACTTAATTTATTTTACTAAAAAATTAAAATAAAATGACAATTGTTTCACCAACACTGTGGCTTTATCAGATGTTAAATATAAACTGAAATAATATAAGAGTGTACTACAAATTGTAGGTCTAAAATACCTTAGTTTATTATCGAAAAATCCAGAGCAACTTATGTAAGATCCGCAGTTGTACGAAACGTGTTTATGTATTTTACACCTAGAGTTTGTAGTACACTCTTATTTTATTTCACTTTATATTTAATATCTGATGAAGCCACAGTGTTGGCGAAACAATTGTCATGTTTATTTTTATTTTTTGGTAAAATAAATTAAGTGGAAATTTACACAAGTGTTTTTTGTGTTTACTTTTTTATAAAAACTAATAATAAATTCTAGATTTCAAACTATTTAATGGTGGCATATTATTAAGCATTATTAATACAAGTTTGTGTCAATTAATACGTTTTTATTTTAGATTACCCCAAAATTTGTACCAAACCGCGAAGGTGTCAAAACTTTTAATTCTAATGGACAAAGGTTCGGGGGATAAGTATAAAGGAAAATCGTTAAGCGAAATAGATATTACTCCGGAAATGGACCTGGCAGTCTGATATTTCTGAAGGGGAAGAATGTAAATATGATTCAATCACATTACCATTCAAGAACTTAAAAGGCATATCTTCACAAGCGTGTGCGTCGGCTACTGTAAGATGTAAGTAATAATCTTTAGTCAAAAAGTGGAAGAAGAAAAGAACTTACGATGATTACTTTATATATATTTTTTAAATATAGCTTCCAAGAAATATGGCAGAACTTCATGGACCCCTGAACAAACTGAATTGGTCACCAGACACTTTAAGAGCCATATAGAGCTCAAGAAAGCCCCAAGAAAACAAGACTGTGAGGAACTTATTGAAAAACATCCACATCTCCTGAGCAACAAGGATTGGGTTAAAGTTAAAACATATGTTTATAATTGTTACCGAAAAAAATATGCATAATAATTTATATGTGCTATTGTGTTATAATATATTATTATTATTATTATCAGTATTTCAAATATATTATAGTTTTAATACTTTTTATCAAAATACCCCTATTGTATACTAAAGTTACCAAAAACATAATAAATGTGCAAAGATTTTTAAATTTAAAAATTAAATAAAATATATTTAGGGTATAAGTTAATTCATGCGCAAAATTCCAAAAAAAACTCATAAACTTTAAAAATGACCAGTAATGTAAAAAGTTCTGAGGCGTCAAAGGGCTAGCAACCAGGAAGTTTAAAGTTTCTAGATGTAAACGAGGCTTATAACACATTGTATATTGAGCATTAATAAAGCGTTTACGGGCCCCTGTTTGTAAAAATGTTGTTATTATTTTTTTGAGACGAATCATATTTTAGGGTTTTAAACATAAACCCCGTATTCACTAAAAAGGTTTAAGATTTAGACCTGGTCTAGTTGCAATGGCAGCTAAAATTGTTAGGTCTCCAGCTATGTTTTGCCTCGGTCATTGTCATATTTTGCAATTGTGACATTTGGAAACATTTATTTCACTGTTGCATCTGTCATTTTAACCTTATAACTGTTAAGTTAGACCTGGTCTAAATTTAAACCTCTTTAGTGAATACGGCCGGAATTGATTAATACAATCGGCATACAAATTAGAGGGGATTTTAAAAACCTACCCAACCTTATTTGCATTTAATGCCTTGAACAACTATGTAGAATGAAACAAAAAAAAATTGATGGCTGTCAGCAAGATAAAATTTTGTCCAAAATACGCACCTTTTTGAAACCACACGTCATATCAATATTCTGAAATTACAAAAAATTGCCTTTAAAAAGAGTATCAAAATATCTTTCTTGGTTCCGGGACTCAATACATTTTAATTCGGACCAAGACTACTTTTTGCACTTTTTGGCCAGCCGTGTATATACAGGGTCACTGGTATCATGGAAAGGTCGATTATTTATTACATATAAACAGATTTTTTTTTGTAATTGACTTGTATTTCATTTGGGTAAAGTTTTAAATATTTTTTCATTTTTGTAACTTAAGATTTGATTTTTTTGAGAGTCATATCCAAGATTTTCTAAAACCAATCTTACGTGTGTATCTAACTAATTTTTATGAACTCTACATTTTGCACTAAAATGTATTTTCAAATTTTCCTTTTTAAATTATTTACAATTAAAGATGCATATTAAATAAACTTGCACTATGCACAAAAAAGGAAAATGATTTTTCCATTAAAAAAAATTAAAAAATATTTAATAAATCGTTAACGAAACCAAAACCAAAACTTCATAAACTTCAACGATTAATGCAAACCACACGACAATAATTGTTATCTTACTTTTAATATGTCGCTATTGACACTTGTTTATCAAAATATACATTAAAAAGTGCTTGACGGGTTACTACACAAATTACACCCATAATATATATATATAACCAGCAAGCAATATTTACACATTAAGATCATTAATTAGCCTCCGTGCACGTTTGCCAAATGTAGGAGGCATAATCACACCTTAGGCATGTGGAGGAGAGACATGACAGTAGCTATGGCGGGATGTATGTGTTTAAATAGTGGCGCCATCCAATTTCAGTTTTGCCAAGTTAATTGTGTAACTGGGGTTGTATATAGTGCAAAATTACCTCCGAGCTAAAATTTGCAGAACGCATCCTGACTACCTTATTTATCTATTGGAAGTTTATACACACGAAATCCTAATTGCCTCCGATTTTTCTTACGCGCCTCCAATTTCGGAGGCCAGTAATTCAACAGGTATTAGTGATACGGAGACGAGTTTGACGTTTTGCATATATATATATATATATATATATATATATACATGTATTAGTATTATACTAAATATACTAACACTATGGGAATAAACATATAACTAAAAAAAGGTCAAAATTATTTTTTTGTAAGTGAGCTACAATAATAAAGCGACTGAGTTAAAGAAAGAAAATTTTTAAGTTTTTAGACAGTTACGAAGTAGCAAGACTAAAATCAAGGAAAGCAGAAGAGATCAGTGATTTAAACACTGAGTGAGGATGCAGGGGAAGTATATAAAAAAAGGATGCAGATAAAGAACAGATTTAGTTCGTCAGAAGATTCAGATGATAATTTCTATGTAAAACCACCTCCCAAGTTAGATAGATCAGGAAAAGGTATATTTCCAAAGAAAAGTATAAATGTGTTGTTTATCGTTCCTATTTTTTTATTAATTTTCAAAGTCAAAATCATATTTATCTTACCAATGAAAGAAGTACAAGATCAGTCGGAAAGCAAATTTTTAAAATACCCTATTTTAAAAGATTCATCCAGCTATAATTTAAATTGTTATGCATAATATAATTTTAAATGCAATGCGGCTTTTAAAAGAAATGTGGTTCTTTACATAAGAACCTGAAATCACTCGTATATTACAATGCATTTTAATTTATTTTCTTAAATAAATCTGATTTTTTTCAGATGCAGATGAAGACAAAGCTAACGGTAAAACCCTACCAAATGAAAATATTCCGGTCACATTACAGGCTGCAATAACTAGAACCCCAGGATCGAAGTCTGACAGAGGTATTAGTCAGTATATCAATTGGCTGTTGGCTCACCAGTTCAAAGTAAGAAAAGATAATTTAAAAAGATTTTTACTTTTTGTAGGTTTAATGGACCATACAATTTTAAATGATAGGGATACTCATACTCCAAAAAGTTCCATAACATCTGTTATAACTCCAGACTTAGAATCTGCTAGAAGTAAGTAAGATAAGAATATTTCATTTTTTCTATAGGTTAATTTAAAATTTTGTGCTTATGTGTTTTTTAGTCGGTGTGACCTATGTAGTAAACTTAAACTGAGAGCAGTTTCATTTTTTAGATCCTACTCTCACATGCTCAGAAAATTCAAGTCAATGCTGCCGTCACTTAAAACAATTTTTCAGGGAACTTTTAAAGCAGCAACACATTATCAGAACTCGTCTAAATGACTTATCACATTTGGTAGAACAAAACAGTTCAATACTTGAAACTATAGAGACTGAAGAAGACGATTTTGCAAAAAGGGTGGTACAATCAGTAATGACGAATGAAGTGACCAGCTTATACAGCCGGTGGGAACGGAGGGAAACATTAAAATTTTCCGAGTAGCCATTTGCTCAATTGGTTATAGGTAATTCATCTAGTTATATATTTTATTACCGTGCACTTTAATCTAAGATTTCTTTCCTAAACCAACAGAGCAAATGAATGTTATTTTTAGCTGCTGCTGAAAAATCTGGCAAAGCCCTGGATAAAAACCGCACCCAAATTTGAATTACATTCTATATTGTCATTAAAACATGTTTTTTTTATTACAGATAGTAATTTTCTAAGTCCTCAGTTATTTTATACCTTCCTAGCCCACCCGCCAGAGAAGGTATTGTCAGACCCTACCATGATCTGAAAGTAGTTTAATGAAAATTCATTCATTTTAAGGGCGTTTTTATAGATACAAAAAAAATGAAAAAATGTCAAAGCAAGTATGTTCTGAAAATGTTTGCTACATATGTACATAAAACATCCAATATGTACGTTCTATAAATGCCCCATTTGTCGGAAAATGTACGACCATAATACATCCTATGTATGTTCTACGTCTTTTTATGTAAGCTTGCAGAACGTACTTTTAGTCCATGTAAAATGTACATAAAACATATCATGTCTGATTGGGAAGACTGCCTGCGCTGTCTCTATCGGCAAAATCAGTTCGAATTTACATGATCAGTCGACAATTGCACGCACTCTTGTCACGTATGTTGTAATGCTGGATATTTCGTTCCTGGTGTAAATTTAAAGGTAAGTTAATGTGCTAATTTTATTGTATTTTCGAATTGTTCAATATTGTTTGTGTATGTATATCGTAATGCATATCATTTGCATAATATTGTATATAATTTTACTGAAAAATAACGTTTTATTTTGACAAAATATTTTAAATCTATCATGGCGTCCGTCGGGGATAAAAGGGACATTGTCCATTGTATCGCCAACTTGCATGTCTTTCATAATGCTTCTACACTGACTGCCAAAAGTCCCGCATGAATAGATTTAAACTCAAGAATAAATAAATTAAAAACGCTCGAATCCATCAAATTTATTTCAAATTAAGCACAAAACTAAGACACAGAGTGTCTCAAATAAAGAATAACTACTCTCATTTTTTTACAATAGAATACCCTATACAGGGTGTCCTTAATAGGGCGTACTATATTGCTATATCCAGAATGATAAGAGCTACGAGATCGGTTAAATTAAAAAGAAAATGCCGTTTTTGATACTAATTAAAGTTCTTTTTTTAAATTTTTTAAATCTATTTTTTGACTGTGTCCGAGCGTTTTTTAAATTTACTATTGTTTCGGTTTATATCTAGTTTATACGGGACTGCTTGCGGTCACTGCATGTAGATATGGTTTTAGATGGTAAGAAAATACATAGCAAAAACAAACCGAGCTTTGTTTTTGCGAGGTGTCGGTAGTTTGCGAATCGTAGTGGAAACGCATAGCGTTACAAAATCACCCTTGGCGAAATATGTTAAGAAGGCGCGAGATGAAGGAATTCAAAACATGAGTTAACTAACACGACCGACGGTTTTCCTTTTTAAAAAACTTTATTTTACAAAAAAATGTCTATATTAAAAATACAAAATTATAAGTTATAAAAATGGATGCATCTAACTGACTGCTCCGCTTTGCCTCGGTGTAATAGCATATAGGCATCGGATCCGCTGGATCAGAAGTTCTTGGGAATGGATCGTGACATAACT
Organism: Kuschelorhynchus macadamiae; assembly: GCA_030620095.1. Classification (NCBI taxonomy): domain Eukaryota; kingdom Metazoa; phylum Arthropoda; class Insecta; order Coleoptera; family Curculionidae; genus Kuschelorhynchus; species Kuschelorhynchus macadamiae. The sequence continues at coordinate 143,630 of JAUTXW010000445.1, forward strand.
CCTCCCTCCTCAGAGTTAACTACACCTGGTAAGGGGTAGTTCTATTGGTGGGCGGCTAGCTTCTGACTGGGTAGTTTTTCTTTGTATAGTGAATACCCACATAACACAATTAAAATAATGTAAATAAGAATTGTCCACAAGCTGGGTATTTTTGAAATTTTATCAAATATAATTCGTGGCTGATTTTCTTCGATTTTGCTCCTCAGCTCATGTAGTTCATCTAGCTTGATATCTTGCAGGTGAACGTTAAATTCAATAGCGGGAGGTATGGCTGCGTTTTCTCAAAATCTGGGAGGATTATTGGCTGTTTCGACTAGGTCCTCGTTGTTAATTATTGATATTTCATCAAGCCTGGTTCGGCAACCGGTCGGTAAGGTGATTAGGTAACTTCCGCCGTTCTACTCGCGGTAGCATTTGACGTCGATTGTTAAACTTCTAGGAACGGTAAGTAACCATTTATTGGAATTATCTAGTTGGTTTGTGACTGGTTTGGTTATAGTGACGTCAGTGTTTACATGTGGAGGTGCTTTTGCTGGGTTGTAATAGCTGAACTTCACCGGGGCTCCATTGGTCGATTTCTTTCAATTCTTCTTTTTCGCAGATAAATAGGTTGGGTTGTATTTCTGTGTAGGGTGTTCCTCGATGTTTGTAGTGTAGTTAATTTTTAATTAAATATTTATTACGCGGTATGACAACCTTAAACAGACTCTGATGTACCACTGTTGTTGTGTATTGTAAGGAGCGACTATTGGTATCTTTAACCTTTCAGAGATAACGTACGGACTATGAGTCCGACGGTCGAATAATTTGCCGATATTTCACGACTCATTTCGACCTTGGTCCGCGCCTGCTCTCTAGCTTCATGTATGGGGGTACTCTATTCAGTGCTGAGTTGGCGGTTATGTAGTGCGCATGATTGTCTTGGTATTTTAAATTTCGGACTGTGAGTCCGCACGTTATCCAAATTGTTACAAAAATTTTCGTCAGGCTAAAATTGCAAAGTATCACATTTCTAAGGTAAATATATTTATTTATTATTTTATTTAAGTTCACATACCTATATGTTAGTTATTTAGTTACTTAGTTAGTAAATTAGTTATTATTATGTATGTGTGGGTTAAATCTTGAAAGTAAGTTCTGCTTTTCTCGTTTCCAGAATTAAATGAAATTTGGTATACTTATAAAAAATTGGTGACAGATCAATATTATAGTGCTAAATGGTGAATGTTGTACAGGGTGCGCAAAAAAATATAAATAGTAAAAAATCAGATCTGGTTATTGGAATTGACTGAAACTTGGTATACTTATATAAACCCTATTATAATACAATATTATGGTGTCAAATAGTAAATATTTTATACAGGGTGCTCAAAAAATACTAGATAGTAAAAAACTGTTAAGGTTATTGGAATTGACTGAAATTTGTCGTACGTATAATGTTTATAAACCCGTCGACAATAAATATTATAGTAATTATAAACTATAGAAGGTGAGTAAAAATATATTATACAAGGTGCGTAAAAAATGTTAAATACAACGAAATAGTTTTCGTTATCGAAACTAACTGTAATTTGGCATTGATATATAAACCCTAAACCCCATGGCAATAAGATATTATGGTGTCATACAGTGAATGCCTTATACATGGTGCGTTAAAAAAATATTGAAAAAAGTATAAAATTAAAAAAAAATTGAATGGGTCCGCCGTATAACGTTGTAAACGCAACATTTTTCAAATCGGAGATTTGGTTGTAAAAACATTGTAAACGACATATGCTGCCATCTGAATACTTCCTGCAACAATATTTCACGGTTGGAAGCATTGAATGACAAGTGAGAAAAGCGCGGGAAAAGGCTGACTCTGCCAGAATAACGTTGTATGTATCAATATGGCTAACCGTTCGCACGTGAATTTATCGCCGGGTGACCAAAATCGGTTAAATAATGGAAGAAAGAGAAAAGTGAATATGTGCAACTGGCAAGATAAGCAGAGAAAAGCCTGCAGAGACTCAGGAAACCCCTACATATCAAAGAAAAAGATACCTGTGCCGGGAAAACTGCCACCAAAAGAGGTAAGTAGAATAACGTTGTAACCGCTATACTTTCTGGCAGCATGATCTTAATTCTTACACATAAATGTTATTATTTTTCCGATGTATTTTTACAGTAAAGCTTTGTATTTTATTCGTAAAAAAAACTATTTTTAAATTTCATTGTAACTATTCGTTTTGAGATCTCCTCAGGCCAAAATTCTGTTTTTACTTTCGAGCGAGGAAGGAGTAAAGAAAGTACTGTTTTTATGAAAAAAATCGTAATTGAGTTATTAATTAAAATTTGTTCTAGACCATCCCCAGATGCTAAAAAAGTAGTTTTTAAAAAATGTCTGTGCGCGTGTGTAGGTGTGTTAAAAACAATGAACCGATTTTGTTCAAATTTTGTATTTAGGGTTTTTTTGGTAAATACCCCATACGTTTTTTTTACCTAACCCTAAAACTAAGGGTAGTTTACTTGAAAATATGTTTTTTATGTTTTCTTACGCCAACGATTTCTTACGCCAAAGCGAGAGAGTACGTAGGGTGTGCCCTACCTTCCAGTTTTTTTAAATGTATATGTGTATAATTTTGTAAACATATTGAATATGCTTAATGTTTTTTACACATTATTATTTTTATTTTCTAGGGTAGAATATGCTCGTGCCAGTTCCAGTGCGGTGATATCAACCATACAGAAATGTTGAAGCAATTCCAAGACTTCTACAAGTTGAACTACAACAATCAAACCTTATTCCTGCGTAATGTGTGCATCAAGTTAGTCGACATAGCTCGCAGAAGGATAAGTGAGGACATTTCTAAAAGACACTGCACTTTTAAGTATTATTTTCCAAGAAAAGATGGTAATGTCCGAATATGCCAAAAATCGTTATGCAACATTTTTAATATTACACCTCGTCGTATTCAGATGCTTCAAGAAAAGATAAAATTTGATTTACCTTTAGCAGATAAGAGGGGGTCACATGGAAAACAAGGGAACAAAATAGCAGATGAGACTAGAGAGCACTATTCCAGACATGAGAGCAAAAAACAATGTTTGGATCCAGGGCTTAGTGAAAAAAAAATGTGGGAACTTTTTTGTATCAAACATCCTGAAATTAAAGTAACACTTCATTTGTACCGTGATATTTTCAATTCTGATTTCAATTTAAGATTTGGTGTGCCAAGATCCGATACTTGCGCATATTGTGACCGCCACTACATTCAAATGATTTCAAGCCGCAACGAAGCAGAATTACAAAAAATTGAAAATGACATAAAAGTATATCAAATGCGAGCTAATCTGTCTTACAAATCCCTAGCAGCAGATTCTGAAAGTGCTAAAGGGAACTCTGAAAACATTGTTTTATGCATAGACTTACAGCAAGTTTTATTCTGCCCTACACTCACCCATGGGAACGTCTTTTACCAAAGGCAGTTGTCATGTTACAATCTTGCCATTCACAACCAGGGCAGCAACAAAGCGATGATGTTTTTTTGGGATGAGACTGTAGCAAAAAGAGGCTCTGCCGAGATAACTTCATGTGTCCTTAAGTACGTGGACTTGCACTTTTCTATACTTAAGACAGGTGAGACCCGTAAATTGACAATATGGTCCGACCGCTGCGTAGGCCAGAATAACAACTGGCGAATGATTGCTCTAATGCAACACTTAGTGCTCAATAGGTACTTTAGTACTGTAGAACAGAAGTTCATGACGACTGGACATAGCTTTCTCCCATGTGACAGGGACTTCGCAATGATTGAAAAGGCCAAAAAGGGACAAATGGTGTACATTCCAAAGCAATGGGTGGAAGTTATTGCAAATACAAAAAGTTCCAATAAATTTAGCGTTTACCTTGCGGGTACTGATGATTTCAAAAACCTGGACATTATTCTGAATTCACTGGTTACAAAAAACTTTAACATAACTGATCATGTTTGGTATCAGATTGCTGAGGATGACCCTACAAGTTTACGAGGACGAATCTCCCACAATATCCTGCAACCATGGCAAGTACACTCTTTAGCGAAGAAATCTAAGGGGCCTCAGAAAAAAAATATTCCTCCCGTAAGAGTAGCTGCATTTCCGAACCTGTATAAAGGTCGTCTCCCCATAAAGGCTGCAAAAAAGAAAGATTTGGAAGCTATGAGCAAGTTCATCCCACCTGAATTCGTTTCATTTTACCAAGACCTTCAAGCTGTTGAAGGGACCGATTAATCGCCAAAAACATAGTAATATGTATATTTCATTATATTATTTTGTACTTTTATAGTTTTTTTGTACTTTTATAAAAAATAAACCATTGTCATAAGTAAGTTGGTACTTTTCTTTCATTGTGTTTCTAATTCGTCTGGGGGAAAACAGCCGGTCCGAGGAATAACGTTGTTACCGCCAGTCGCTTACATCGTTATTACCATAAAAACATGTTCAAATCTACGTTTTTCCAAGATTACAACGTCGAAGAAACTTTTTTGTTTTTTTATATTAGGTTTATGTTATTAAAACCTGTAACTTCAGACTGAAAAAAGTTTTAAATTAAACAATATGTGTACAAAAAACAGTTTTTTTCGATTTCTGACAAAGAAAGAAATTGTCATTTACAACGTTATACGGCGGACCCATTCAATTAATGGCTGTTATATGTTATAAAGCCATGTATATGCTTTACTGATGTGAACTTTTTTTACAGATTTTTTATTATGTCTTGGTACGAAAAAGATCAAGCATATCTTGCAAAGCTACATGCGGAATATTTGTCTGATCCTGAGAAAGAAGCGGACTTTGACGATGACGACACTAGTTTGCAAGGCGGATTCGAAGAGGAAGAGGACAACAACATTGAAATGGAGCAAGCAAATATTGAGGAAAAATCAGAGAAGGAAGAGAGAGAAGACCACAACATTGAGATGGAACAAGATATTGAGGAAGAAACCGAGGAGGTTCCAGAAATGAATCATGTCCGACAAAGAGTGCCGCACTTTATTGCCAAGAACGGAAAAACTAAATGGAGAAAGCATGTAGGAAACCAACGGGTACGAACTCGCCGGGAAAATATTATTAGTGTAAAAATTTCTGGAGTAAAGGGGGAAGTTCGAAATAAGAATAGTGCATTAGAGATATGGAGTTGTTTTTTCACTGAAGATATGTTACAAAAAATTGTAGATAACACGAATATTTTTATAGAATTGTGTGCATACGATACCAATGTTTATAGGTCTACAAAAAAAACTGATCTTCTGGAACTAAGGGCGCTACTAGGACTTTTGTACATAGCTGGAGTGACCAAAAATAATCGTAGAAATGCAGAAGATCCCTTTAGGACTAACGGCACAGCTCTAGAAATTTTTAGACTAACAATGTCCCTTCAAAGGTTTAAATTTTTACTTAGACACATTCGTTTTGACGATAAGCGAATACGCTTTGAGAGACAAAAACACGACAAATTGGCTCCTATTAGAGAGTTTTTTGATGCTTTTAATTCAAATCTACCTAAGCATTTTTTTTATCAGCATGCAACAGTGGATGAAAAACTGGAAGCCTTTCGTGGCAGGTGCGGCTTTAGAGTATATATTCCCAATAAACCCAATAAATATGGGATAAAGATCTATGCCTTAGTAGACGCTAAGTTCCCTTATACCGCAAAACTAGAGGTTTATGTTGGACAACAGCCAGCTGGACTGTATAAAGTTAATACAAGCAATATTGCCCTTGTTCCTCGCCTTTGTGAGCCAATATTTGGTTCTAATAGAAATGTCACAATGGACAATTTTTTTACAAGCTTGAACTTGGCCGAGCTACTTTTGAACGAACATAAACTCACGATGATCGGCACCATAAGAAAAAATAAACCAGAGCTTCCCCTGCAATTTTCTAACCCTGCGAGGCCGGAAAAAACCAGTATGTTTGGATTTCAAGAAAAAGCTACCATTGTTTCATACATACCTAGAAAAAACAAAAATGTTATTTTACTGTCAACGATGCACCATGACGATGTGCTAGACGAAATTACGGGTAAGCCACAAATCATAATTGATTATAATAACTCTAAAGGAGGTGTAGACCTAGTTGATAAAATGTGTGCCGCCTACAATTGCGCTCGAGCCACTTGTCGATGGCCTATGGTAATTTTTTATTCGGCAATGAATATAGCCGGAATCAACTCATTTATAATTAATAAATATAAATCAAATCCTATAGATAAGACTCCTAGAAGACTGTTTTTAGAAGCCCTAGGTACGGAACTCCTAAGTGATCACCTGAAACGTCGGTATTTAAATCAAAGAATTCCAAGATTAATCCAGCCCCTAATCATCGAGGTCGTTGTTTTTACTGTAGCAGTAAAAAGAATCGGCCAACACGATATATTTGTCAAAAATGTAAGAAGTATGTATGCTTAGAACACACTAAATGCATCTGCAATAACTGTTTACAGGATGATATTGCCGAAGAAAGTAGCGAAAATTGATCGTCTACGTTCGTTTACCTATCAAACATTACTATTTGGAAAAGTTATTTTTTTAATGTTTTATGATATTATTAAGGATATGTAATGATATTTTTGATTTAATTTAATGTTTGTATTTTTTTCCACTCCAATATAAGGAAGGGGTGCTTGTATTTTACGTTAATTTTTAAACTGCTGTTTGAATTACTATTTGTAATAAAAATTTTTTCATATATATATTTTTTAATAGTTTTAATACATATCAAAAATATCCATAGGATATAAAGCGATTTTTTGAAACATATATATTTTTTTCTGAATTTTTAAAATTACGGACTGTGAGTCCGACGTTATCCTTCGTGTTCCATCAAGTCACGTTATCTCTGAAAGGTTAATAAGTACGTTATTTTGTTGTTTAGTATAAAACAGTTCACGTCAATTAATTTTTCAAAGTGGAAAATATTTTCTAAATCAGCCGGTAAAGGTAGCCGATTAAAACCTAATATTTTTCCAAGCTTTGTAATTTCTCTTGAGAGATCGGTTAATTTTATTATACTTGTGTGAATGATTTTTAATTTTGAAAACGCGATTGAGTTCTCGATATCTTGTAATATTAGGTCTATGATTTCGTAGAAATTGATTATTTGATTTAAAATATCTTTAATGAAATGCATGTTTTCCCTATACGTACTTTTTTGTACAATTATACTAATTTGATTTATTCTGTCTTCGATAAGCTTTTCATTTTGGCCTATTTGTTGAATAGTAGAATTAAATTTATTGATGATGCTTGTGGAAATCGAGTTTTGGTTTCGAATGTTTTCAGCCAATTTACTTTGATTTTCCTCTAAATCTTTTATTAATTTTTCGTAGTGCTGCATCTAGATTTCCCGTTACAGCTTTAAAAACAGAGGCTACTATGTTGATAATACCTCTCTTAAACCTCTGGGGATGAGGTATTATTTTTTTTATTTATTTTCTATCCTATCTTGTGTAGGTTTTAATATTTTTAAGTAGTTAGTCGAATCAGCATAATATTCTTTATGAGTAATTAGAGAAGTCGTTATATTCTTGGAGCTATCATACAATTTTTTAATTTCTAGTATAATAGGATTTAAGTCATATTAATGAATAAGTGTGTAGATGTATTCTTTAAGTTTTGCTTGTCCTAGCGTTAATGGCACAATTTCTGGGTTGTCGTCTAGATGTCTGATCGTGACTTTATCTCGGCGATAACGGCCCCGACAAGGCTGAAATATAATATTTATACGTTTATGTACGTTTGTCTAAGTGAGCGTTTTAAATTATTCATATGAATTTTAGAATGAGACTGAGTTGATACTGTTTTACGATTTTGATTCACTGTTTCGATTTTTGTAGGGTCTGCAAATTTGTCAGAGAGTTTTTGTCTTATGTGTTTCTTAATATAAACTTGTGGACCAGGGTGATACAATTGGGGATTATCGCGATTTTCATTAATTTTTGAAATAATTTTTTCTTTGATGATTTGATTGATTAGTTTTTGATTTATATTTGAATACATTAGTTGTGATTTTTCTTTGCGGGTGTTGACGTAGTCACTTAAAAGTATTTGGTCTAATTTCATGTTGAACGGGTCATTTAGAGAAATATGCCCGTTTAATACATCGATGGGTTTTTAATTTATGGCCGAATGAATTGTGTAGTTGTATGCTAGTACTGCGTAGACCATTTTTTGTGTTATTGGTGTTTTATCAAAATTTTGGTCATTTAGCAAACGTATGTTTTCTGCCAGAGTGGAGTCGATCGACAAATTTTTTTTTTGTTAGATGACACAACGAATGGATCTCGAGTTGTTGTTGTGCCTGATTCTTTACCTAAGCAACTTAACTCCATAGAATTTGATTTACCGGCAAATGCCAGGAGTCTAACTGTTGAAACTAATGACTTGTTTAATGAGCCTATACCTAAAAAGTTAGATATTTGCAGTAAGAAGTATTCAGTGAAACTAATTCTTATTATACCTAATACCGTTTTCATATTGCAGCTAAACTTGCAGGCACAAGCACCATTCCATCATTGTCAAGTGAACGCAAACAAATATCCTCCTCCAGTGATTCATCTTCCTCTAGTAATAACTCTTCCTCTGATGAATCCAGTTCATCTTCAGAGGATTGTGATGACTTACTTAATGACAAAACTTATGTTGTTCCACAGAGTGGAAGTGACTGAGAGAGCGATGTTGAAAATAACAGTCACATCGCTAATTATTTTTCTCCTCCAGACCAAAACAAACTTTTGGATATAGCAACAACTTCAAATCAAAATTTGGAGTGGATAACGCCCTTGGGTTCTAGTGAGAGAGATGTAGAAATCCTAACAAGTCCAGCTAAGAATAGTTTAAAACGGAAAAAAATGAAGAATCGTGGAAAAGGAACATACTGAAAAAAGCGAGGAATAGTGGAAAGGCTTACGAAACCCACACATCAAATAAAATAGATAGAGGTGAAAGAAAAATCAGAAAATCAGGTCCGTTTGTACGGAGAAGTGTAAACTGAAATGTTCATCTAAGTTCACGGAAGAAGAACGAATAAAAATATTTTCCGATTTTTGGGCATTGGGGGACATCCACAAACAAAGACAGTTTATTAGCAACACCATGCAAATTGTCCAACCCAGATATAGATACATTCGTATCGGAGGAACAAGAAATCCTAGAAGAAATAACAATGCATTATTTTTCAATATTAACAACAAACGGATCCATGTATGTAAAATATTGTTCAAAAACACGTTGGACATTAATGATCGTCCAATACGTACAGTATTAGCTAAACAAAACAAGATAGCTGAAGTTTTACTGAAGAAGATCAACGTGGTAAACACGGAAAGCAAAAAAAAAGTTGACGAAAATATAAGAAATGGGATGAAACAGTTTATTCAGAATATTCCCAAGGTTGAAAACCATTATACACGGGCAAATACCAGTAAGCAATTTATTGATGGAAGTAAAACCATTTCTCAACTACACAAACACTACGTAAATAACTGCAAGATTAACAATATTCCTTTTGGGAACTACGTTTTATTTTATCAGATTTTTACCAATGAATTTAATCTTTCGTTCTTTGTGCCGAAAAAAGACCTATGTGAAACCTGCACGTCATATGAGAATTTCAGTGATAAAGAAAAAAAAATTGAAAGATAGTTTGCATGAAAAAAACCTATCGAGGGAAGAAAAAAAAAGGACAAAGAAAATAAAAATACGATTGTGGCTGTTTACGATCTCCAAGCGGTCAGTGTTTTATTATAAATCGAAATTAAATACCTTTGAACTTGAAGCATATACGACGTACATGAAAATAAGTGTGACTGTTTTGTTTGGAATTAATCAAATGGTCACAGGGGTGTGAATGAGCTAGGAACGTGTGTCCTCGAATATTTGAAAGAGGTTGATGAAAAATGCTCAGATATCAACAAAGAAGTAATTTTTTACTCGGATAATTGTGCCGGCCAATAGAGAAACAAGTATATGGTGGCATTATATTTGTACGCTGTTGGGAATTTTGATAAAATTTCATCCATCACTCACAAGTACCTTATCAAGGGACACACGCAGAATGAAGGTTACTCGGCACACTCCCTGATCAAAGACAGATGAAAAGACAACTTAAAGGCGGTCCCATGTACACCCCTGAAGTATTTGTCTCAGCAATTCGCTCTGCTAAAAAACCGGAGATCCATTTAAAGTTCACGACCTAAGTTATGAGGACTTTTTCGACACGAAAGTGTTAAATTCTGATATAGGTCCCATTAATTTAACAGGCGTAAAACTGACAGAAGTAAGTATTAAAGGTCACTAAGGAGAAGCCAAATTCAATCTTCTATAAAAATTCATATTCGGATGATGAATTCAAAGAAATAACTGTAATAAAAAAGAAAAAACTGGTTAATATAGATCTGAAGCCTGCTTTTTATTCAAAACCTGGGATTTCTGAGAGGAAAAAGGAGGAACCTCATGTACTTACTTAACAAAAAGTACATTCCTTCTACCTACAAATATTTCTATGAAAACTTATGAACAGTTTAATGAAAAGAACATGGAGTTTGATATTGATATTTAGTTAGAACTCGATGTGTTTTTAAAAATAATAAATGTATTAGTATTGGTTCTTTAATAAAATAGTATCTTGATAAGGTCTTACCAAAGTTTGTATACAAGACTGACATAAACACAAATAATTACCTAAAATATAATTTTTTGTTTCTACAACGTTATATGTTTATTTGGTACTATATAAAAATTTATATTTTTAGCAATTGTCGGATTTCTTTTCATAATTCATAATGTTAACACAAATATCCATTGAATTAAATCCTATAAAAAAAAATACATCACAAAACAAAGTCAAATTAGAGAATATTGAAAGTTATAAACCCATTTTCTATAAAACTTCCATTTTTCAGTTGTGTCATTTTTGCAGCAAATGAGCGATATGATTGAGCATATTTGGAGAAACTGTCTATTATAGTTAAAAATTTGTTTTTTTCAGGTGTATATGTGTCTAAATGTATGATTTCAAATGGTTTAGTAGCTGTGGGTGTGACGTTCATATGCATATTAATTGGGTGACGTTCGTATTTACTTTTTTGGCAAATTTCGCGGTTATTGATATATGTTTGTACAGAATATTTTAAGGTAGGCCAATCATATTTGTCTTTGATTCTATGTATTGTTTCGTCAATTCCGCGGTGGTTGGTTTTTGATTCATGGTAGTTTTGTATTATTTCTGGGATGTTTTGTTTATCAGTAAAGTCTATTAATTTATTTAAACATCTTTTAAATTTTAAAGACGGCCATTTAAATGTTTTTCGAATGACCTCACAAAATGGCTCATATATTTCGGGTTTTTCGAAATATAAATGGTATTGTTTATCGGGAATTATCAACTTTTTAACAAGTTAGTATGTCTTGATCAAAGTTATTTTCGGATATTGATACGACGCTTTTTCTCAAACAAAATGGTAATTTTTGGTTTTGCCGGAGAATAGAAATAATAATTTGATTAGAACCATAATTTACAGGAATGTCGCAAATAGGAATCTCCACTATAGGATCTTCGCTTTCATTTGTGTGAACTGTCATATTTTCGTCAGGTGGTTGGCCGTCAGCTGATGTGCTGTCATATCATTGACCTGTGCGAGATCATTATTGTCCGCTTGTGCTACGGTGGAAATTTGGTCTAAATTTTTATGTTCCTGTCTGTTGACTTCTTCAATATATTGTTTTAAAGGAAAATTTTCCGTTGTCTCTTTCGTATGCAACTTTATTCGAGAAAGAGCATCAGTATTTGTGTTTAATTTTCCCTTTTTGTATATTATGTTGTAATCATACTCGTCATTACAGAGGCGTGCGGTGAAATTCTAAAGGGAACCAATCTTTAGAAACTTACCTATTTGTAATGTAATTCGATTCTTCGATCATTTTTTGCAAATTCGTCAATGACGTCATCATAAAAACGTCGATGCTGCGATATATTTTGGAGAAGTTTATTTTCAACGGACAACAGCGATGTATGCGAAAGTCTCTCCTGCCCCGTTGAATTTCTCACGAAATTTTTTGTACGTTTAAGTGTTGAAAAATTGCGTTCTACTGATGAACTTGTGGCAGGTATTGTCATTGGCAGGTATTGCATTAGTTCCTTAGCGTTATTTTTTGCGCTAATGTCATCACTTTCGTAAATCACTTTTAATCTAGATCACAGTAACACTAGGTCAGATTTAAACGAATCTTTTGGAAAAGTTTTTCCTTTAAATGCATCAAAATTGCGGAGCTCGAGGAATTTAAAATCATTTAAACCGTTAAATCTATAGTTTACTTGTTGCTTATTTTGATCGACTATTTCATAAAAGAGGTGTCTGTATGATGTTTGAACATCTCCCACCTTGTCTGTTCGAAGACGCTTGGCTTGTGGCTCTATATTTAGTGTCATCGTTTTCTCCCAAAATAGGTCAGTCATCTCTTTTTTGGCTTAACATGGACATAAAATCATACACTTTTTTTAGGCAAAAAGCAACATCATTTGTTTTTGTTTGTAATATATTAAAAACATTGTCCGAGAATGGAAATATTTCTGAAAATATGTTCAACAAATAATTAAAATTAAAATCCCGTTTCAAACAGTCCAAAAACCCCCTCGAACTATTTATTGCTTCTGAGTCCCACGTTTCATTATTTTCTATTATCTTCTCAAATAATTAAATGTTTAAAAAACATTAAACAAAGAAAATCATAATTAAAAAATGAATAAAACAAAATCGTAGTCAAAAAGGCAACCATAAAGTCTACTCGTCTTCTTGCATAACGCACTCCTGGCATAAAACTGTAGTTTTCAGCTTGTGTTCTTTACAAATAGGCTTGGCGCATGTATTACACTGGTACTTAGTAAATCTATTTGTTCTTATTGGACAAAATGAGCATCTTGGCTTTCGCTGCGTACCAACCTCGTTGGCTCGTGTTGCTGGAGGTGCTTGGCTCTGCCAAGGACATTTCGAATTTTTTGCCGCAGAGGGATTGAAAATGCTTGAACTGTAGCACGCTTTAGTAAATGTGGCTTAGCAAGTTGTTTTGCTAACTCGCAAGCAATCCTCTTCGAGAAACATTCTTTACAGTGTTGCTGATAAACACCTGTATACTCCTGGAATTTATTCCTGCAATGTTTAGTATTGAGCAAAAGAGAGTGAGTGGCCACCTGTTGCTTACCCTGGTAACGCAGTATTCAGTTTTCATCCTGTCTACAACATCAATTGCGCCCTTTGTAAGGTTATAAAATGTATTATGTAATAATTATAAAATGTAATATTAATAGTCCAAATACAAAGTTTTGTTTATTTTATGAACGTAGTTTTTATGTCTCTTTAATAAATATTAACAAAAAAACAATACTTTTTTTGTTTAATGTTTTATAAATGTTTAATGGTTACTTGTAATGATCCAAATACGAAGTTTTGTTTATATTATAAAGGTAGTTTATGTTTCCTCAATAAATATTAACAAAAAAAAAACTATACTGTATTCTATTCATACATAAAATGTTGGAAAATGCATGTTAGATAAAATCTAACATGCGAGTAACGACGTAAAAATCAACATCGCGAGTGATCTCGGGTTAAGAATCGGCAAATTTTCGAGAGAGATGGAAAAGTCGCTTGCGCAGTATTTGACAAAATGTTCCAGCATGTTTTATGGACTAACTCCGAAAAAAAAACTAGACAGTTAAGATTCCAGTCCATCAAAAATTCATTTAACGTTCCAAATTCATGGAAAGACAAGGAAATGGCAGTAGAAGACCGGTTTTCGGCATTCCTAAACAAAAATCCAAGATTGTCAATTAAAAAACCAGAATCAGCTCTTGCTCGCATGACTGCATTCAACAGAACTGTTGTAGCAGATTTTTTTCGCAAACTAGAAATTGTTAACAAAAGACATCACTATGAAGCAAGTCAAATATTCAATCTCGATGAGACCGGAATAACTACATGTAGCTAATGTATCAAAAGTTGTAGGGAAGAAAGGTGAAAAACAGGTCAGTGTAATGAGATTTTTTTTAAGTATAGTTTTTTTCATTAGGTTGGTCAAGTTGTTTCTAGAGAACGTGGCGAACTGGTAACACAAGTTGGGATAATTTGTGCGAATGGAAATGCTTTGCCGCCTGTATGGGTATTTCCCAGAAAGCGCTTTGACGAACACCGCATGATGTCTGGAGCAACGCCGGGATCTATAGGACTTGAGCATAAATCAGGCTGGATGACCACCGATAATTGTATGCCAGTGTTAAATTGTTTTAACAAAAAATGTAAAATGCAGCAAAGAAAATCCTGTACTTCTGCTCATAGATAATCATGAGTCGCACCTTAGTATAGAAGTTATAATGTAATGTAAGGAGCATGTGATTACTATCCTTACGTTACCCCCTCATACTTCTCATAAGTTACAGCCACTTGATCGATCTGCATTTGGACCATTCAAAAAGTATTTTGCCGAGGCTGTGAACTCATGGTTAGTAGCACATTCAAACGAAACCCTATCACTTTCTTCGCTGCCAAGTTTGTCCATCAACGCTTGGGATAAAGCAACCACGCCAGAAAAAGTGATGTCTGGATTTCGTAAGTCGGACATATTTCCATTTGATAGAAATGTTTTCCAAGACTATGAATTTCTTTGCTCTTCTGTCTCTGATCGCCCAGCACCAGGATTTGAAGAAACGACCGTGGCAGACACTTTTGCCAGTCCTATAGCTACCCCGATAGCAGATCCGTCGACAAGTTCTGTAAATATTGCCCTAACAGGTCCTTCTGTAAGTAATGGGGATATTGCAATAACAAGTCCTACTATCAGTCCTATAATTACCGCTAAAGCAAGTTCTTCTACCAGTAATGTAGAAATATGCATATTAGAGATAAATAAAGATGATTGTTCATTTGTAAGATAAGAAGAAATCAGGCTATATCGAAAAGCTGTACCAAGAAAAATTAAGCGGAACAGAAAACGTGAAAAATAATTGCTACGGACACGCCAGAAAAGGAGGAATTGGAAAAAGCAAAAGCTGTTTTGATTAAAGACAATTCTACAGATACAGACGATGAACATATAATTTCGAAAGATTCATCATCAGAATGGGATGAGAGTGGCTTAAAAATATATACGATGCTGTTAAAGGTAATTTCATAATTGTCAAAATTCCCGGAAAAACTTTATGGTCTTGCAAAAATTACGTGGGCTGTGTTGAACGTAAGCGCCGCAAAGGGTATGAGGTTAATTACATGCGTTCGATACCATCAAATCGATTCCAAGTTACAGAAGAGGAAACCTCTCTCATCACTTTTGAACAAGTTGTTTGATTACCAGCAACAGTACAAGATACGTATGCCCGTTTTAAAGATATGATGTTTTAATATGGACCTAACTGAATATAGTTTGTATTAATATTTTTTGTATTACCTTCCATGGATTTTGTTTTTTGTATGCACTATTTTTTATTTTTGTTTGTTTATAACTTTTATAATAATAAATGTGTTGTTTTTCGAAAAACTCTCGATTTTGCGAATTTTAACAGTATGTTCAAAGTATCCCCTGACCCTATCCATTCTTACCCCAGCCCTGTGGATAATATGGACAATTGACACGAGGTCACTGAAAGTGTCGTACAAAAAAAAACCTTATTACTTTTCAAACCTTTATGTTGTCAGATATATCAGTGAAGAGCAACCCAATATATAACACAAAAACTAGAGCGAAAACTTTTATTTTAAAAATAGTACAAGCCGATAACTAAAAATTGTTCAATGTATCCCCGGTCTACCCTACTTTCTCAAAAGAAATTTTAGTGTTATTTTCAACTATTATTATGTATTTTAACCTTCCTCTAGTTTTCCTGAATTGTTTTGTTGGGATGGCCCAGTTACCCCGAAAATTATATGAAATTGGGGGAACTGGGCCACGGCCTCAGAACTACTGAGTTTATCAGCGTCCTACCCCATTAGTAAAAATTCTAATTAAACCCTTTTAGTGTTGAGTTTACAGTTTTTTTTTAAGGTAACAGTGCGAATTATAAAAGAAAAACGGATAAGGGTGCTGGAGCAGCCTACACAGCAGAACATATATATATCAATATTCAAAATGGAAACAACACCATCCGAGGAGCAGCTACTCTTACAACATACCTCAAAATACCCTAAAACATCGAGTACAAGGAACTCGAGGAAAGGGCTGTATATCTAAAGAAGGTAAAGGTGTACAGTCTTAACTAACACGTGGAGAAGTGCTGGATCTTGTCCCTACATTGTAAAAAATAACTTGGTAACCCGATTCCAAGACAATTGCCCTGGACCGGATTGGTTCATTTCCTTTAGATAAAGACACCGTCATTCTGTTAAGTTGCCTCAAAATATTGAGCATGCTCGTACTGACCAGACCAATCCATGGGTTGTTTACGACTATTATGCCAAGTTAACAGCAGTCGTGAAAGAACTTGGATTAGAGGGAAAAACATGCCCAGATTTTGAACTGCGATGAAACTGGGTTTCGCCACGATCCATAAAAATCCAGAATTGTTGGCGCAATCAATAAACAGAGTAAACGTAAAACTAATTCAACTGATAGAGAAAATACAAAAATGTTACCGTTATTGTGTGTTTTCAAGAGAAAGTATGTAATGGAAAATTGGATTGATAAAGAATTCCCAACACAAACAGCTGTTTCTTTAAGTGAGAGAATGGATGGAAACCAAACTCATTTTCGAATGGTTTTTTGATAAATATAGGCACACAAAGACCAGTATTATTGATTTACGATGGGCACACATCCTATCTTTTAACAGATCTAATAAGGTTGGCTCCCACCACACCCTACCCACACTCTTCACCCACTTGATGCGGCCGTTATCAAAAGTCTAAAATCAAAGTGGGGCAAGCATCTGTATAAATGGCAACGACAAAATCCGAAAGAAAATTTCCTAAACCTGAGCGATTATAACTGCGCACAGCAGATTTCATCAAAAAATATCATCAATGGCTATAAGTCAACTGGCATATAATACATAGAACAATGGACCAAACAAATTAGCTGCTCCTGAAACTCTTTTCGACCTTGGAGAACTTGCAAATACAAGAAAGCTCAGAACAATAAACTGCTGAGCAGCCATCGACTAGCAAACAATCGCGGAGCAACCACCGAGCAGTGAGGAGTCAAAAACTACTGGGCAGCTAACGACCGCTAAACAGCCACCGACTAACATTGGGCAGCCAACTGAAATAAACAGCTATTGTCAGCTGATAAACCTCAAGTAGCTAAGCGTCATTCCAACAACAGCTGAAACGGAAGTGTTTGAAGAGCTTAAAAAAGGAGGTGAAAAAAATTATTCCTAATTGTGGATTGTCGGAAAGCTTCTCAGATGTAAAAGAATCACTTAAGCCTGGTGACTTTTGTATAGTTAGTGTTTGGAAAAACCTTAGATGCCTTCAGATTGTTTGTTGCTAAAGTGTTGGAAAAATAGTACGGAGTATGATTCTTTCAACGACATAGACAGACGATTAAGTTCATTGTTACTGAATAACAATCATTCGTTAGGAAAAGTGACGTGGAATGTATACTGCCGAACACAACGACCTGCAGCCTTGCCCGTTTTAAAGACAAGATTGTTTTACCGCAGATTTAAGTGACCTAAATAACATTCATTAAAATTACTTCATTTCATTAAGTTACTTATATTTATAGTAAGTTTATTTCATTCCTTTTTTATTTAAAACGCTCATAAGCTTTTTTCCAATGGTAAATACTGACAAATCAATATTTTTCACTTATGGCCCAGACAGTTATAGCAGTGTTTTTATGGAATGTAAGAATGGATCCAGTTGCCCCAAAATTGTGGGGTAACTGGGCCCTCGAGCCATGAAAAATATATATTTATACAAAAATATAAAGTTGCATAAATATGACTACATCACAATAAATAACTCTCTCCAGTTGTTATCAATTTATATACATATCTTTTTTAAATGTAAAATCATGACCCAGTTACCGCACACCATATATTGCATTGCTATATATATTTAATATTTCGACTATACAACATTAATATTACTTGTTAATATATGTTTTAAAATAACAATCACAATATGATTTCACAGCGTGATTAAGAAATCACGATATCGCTAATCGTCTTTCACATAAAATTAATATTTTAAGTGTAATTGTTGAGTACCTACTTTACAATTTAGACCACAGGGCTTATGAAGTCACAGAGTCCATTTGAGATCTTCAGACAGATGCAATATGAGCGTTTAGATGTTCTTTTTTTTTCTTAATACGACCGCCATTTACGACATACCATATAAAAAGAGCAGGACTGACCGATTCAGTTTTCGTTATAGTCGGGAATTCATAATACGTCTGTTATCATGACATTTATTTCCATTCTTTCATGGAGTGAAAAATTCGAGCTACTCAATCCACCCGATTTCCAGTACCATATCTGAATTTCTCTTTTGGCAGGTGCACTTGCCTACAGATATTTCTGTTAACTTTACGTTCATTGTGTCCAAAATGGAATATATATTCCCAGACTTAGTATTTCCCTTCAACATTTTCTTCTGTTATACATATTTTGCTGGTAATACTTAAAAATGTCATCAGACGGTTTGTGTGATCTCAAGAAGTTAACCGTTTGATTTATCTTAGAAATTCAGAAATAGGAATAAAAAGTTAACAAAAAAGTATATGTAAAAAACGAGGTATAGTAAAATTTTAATTTGTACAAGTTTAAACTGAATAAAAATTAAATATTAGTGCTGCATATTATCTTAGAAAACTCCTTGTGGGAATACATTATGATACGAAACTGAATTTTAGAAATTGGATAATAATACCAACAGCTAACGGCTGGTTGGTTATTTGAATATTTTATTGTTCTGTATTTTTGTGTTTATATATTTAGTAATTTAAATAATCATACATAAATTATTTTCAAGTGAAAAGTAATGTAAGTAGTAATTCTTTACCCTTCTCTATATACGAGTATATCTTGTTGCATATACTATATATAATTTAAATAATTATACAAGACATATTTTCAGAAAAAACTAATACAGATAATGAACCCTTTATTATTCACTAAAAGACATAATTATTTACGAAAATAAAACTCAGCGCTCTACTGAGCATAAAAATTATTATAAAATTAAGAGCTCCAGCAAGAGCAAAACGATTATGACATCAAACAGAGCTGCGAATAAAATGGCCTCGTAAGAAGATTCATTAGCGTTTAAATAAAAAGGCCTCCAGGGAAGTTAAAGAAGATAAATAAAGAAAATGCTCTAAATACTCTTGTCAAAAATTAAAAACTGGGATCTTTTTTTTATAGAAATAGTTGACGCTAGTCGCAAGTTCCAGCAATTGGGCAACGGGACGGCTGAGTACGATCTAATTAAGCTCGGAGCCAATATGCCGTCCATAGGACTAGAACCATAGGTTGGAGAATATCGAATCTCCTTGAATAGGATGGGAAAATTTTACCAAATTCGGGAGGTAGAATACTTACTTAGGTTACTTCCTTGGGCATACTTTTAGGACCAATTTGGATTTCAGCCTCAACTTAGGAACTAAGCGAGGGCGCTTTTCAAGCAGGAACGGGAGAATGTATATTTTGCTGAAATACTTTTCAGTATTAATCATGGACTATAGTTGCTGATATTTGTTTCGGATAATGCTATCTGATGGGTCTAGTGTTGATAGATCCAGAAGTTTTCTCCTGAATTTAGGAGGTTTTTAAGCTGTTCAGGATAATTTCGGGGAAAAAATCGTTATGGGGATATTATTCTAGCCGTTTTTTTTTTGTAGAAATACGCTTGCATTGATCGGAAACAACATAGGCAAATTTTATACAGGGAAAAAGTGCTCTAGTGATCTGGCAGCACTGAATGAGTCAGCTTGTATGTGTGTAAGTTAAGCGATAACAATGATTTTTGTATATTAGAACCTGAATAAATGTTAAAATAGGTTGATGATGATTTAACCGTAACAATTGTCAAGATACAAATTTATTCTGTAATAAATGTTAGTTATAAAGGAATTTTAATGCGCATCACGAGCTGATGACACCTGTGTTCACAAGAAAAGCAGATTATGACTTTTTTAGGAATTCGTACAAGTTGATAAAGGCATTAATATTATTTGTCATTACGATATCAGGATTAAAATTATTTTCTATTAAATATTTATTAATTCATTTCTCTGTTATAGGTGAAATTAAAAGTTAATTAAAATGTGGTTTAAATTACCATACCGTACACATAGGCAAAAGTTTTCCTTTATTTAAATTGTATGTTTGTAAATGGCTGGGAAAACGTCCCTGATTTAGTTTTATATGGTTTATTCTTCTATATATCGAAATGTTATAAAACCAGGGTTTAATAGTTATAATTCTATATATTTTGAAATAAAAAGTATTACTATTACTGCCACTTTGTTTATATAACACCCCATTATGTGTGAATGTTCTCTTGGTATGCTCTCTTTTGAAGATACAGTTGCCCAGAGAAAATACTGTTAACCTAATATACATTATCTTTGCTGCGTTATATGAAATTCTGTATAATTTTAAGAAGCTATAAAAAGTTAAAACGATCGGAATATTCCTTTATATTTTCATATCTTCAACAGCAGTACTTTCAATCGTCATTTAAGCGACATTTTCTGATACCTGTAAAAAAACAAGGGTTTTCAACATGCTTTTTTAAATAAAAGGCAACACCTAAAAAAAACTTTATTTACAGCAATATATAGTCTAGTGCCTGTCTAAAATTAATGGTAACGTCTAAAGATTATAAGTTTGAAACAGTTGCGGCGGAGACTTGCATATTCGGTATGCCGGATCCAGCGTCTACAAGATGCCTTTGTTCATAGGATAAAGACGACCATAGTCTTGAGACCGACTGCAAGCAAAAAAAATCCAATCTTTAAAACTGAAATGAAGAAGAAATATGTGTATATATATATATATATATATATATATATATATATATATATATATATATATATATATATATATATATATATATATATATATATATATATATATATATATATATATATATATATATATATATATATATATATATATATATATATGTATATATATATGTATATATATATATGTATATATATATGTATATATATATATATATATATATATATATATATATATATATATATATATATATATATATATATATATATATATATATATTTTTACTCCTTCACGGATATATATGTGTATATATATCCGGGTATATATATGTATATATACAGTTTTATATATATTTTCGAAGCTTTCTTTCTCGCGTATAGACTCTATTCTATTCGGACGCGAGATATATATATATATATATATATATACATATATATATATATATATATATATATATATATATATATATATATATATATATATATATATATATATATATATACACTGTCCCAGATTTGCTTCCTTATATAGGGATCTCGGCTCCTATTATACCTAGAGCAAAGGTTAAATGGGGAAAGTTTTAGAGGAGGTTTGGGAAATATCGGCGAAATACCGAAAATGGCAGATTTGGTTTTTCGCCAGTAAATCCAAAACGGTAAATTTGATAGCTGTCAAAATGTGACATTATGCGGACATTAAGACAAATAAGATGGCGTGTACAACATGTCTCCGTCGTCTTTTGTTATCCCCCACCTCAACTTTCATTTTTCTTATAACAGCCATATTGGATTTTTTGATTTTTGGAAAGACCGTAAAATTTCCAGTCTAGTAATGTCTCACAGTTGCTTAAAATATTTGAGTGTCATCGAAATATCACACTTCCTAAAGTTAGGTATCAATTTTTTCTAAGGCGGCCATGATTTATTTGTCACAAGGTTACATTAATAAGTAATGTATTAAACGCATTGAATTTTCAATACAACATGAACGTAAATAACGACTAAAAAAAATCTAAATAAGTTCTTAACTACTTCGTACCTGGTTACATTAATTTACAGATTTGCAAAATGAAGTCCACTTGCATCGAGACACTTTTGACAATTGGTAACTATTTTTCGTACAACCCTGGCAAGTGGATTTCCGTTAATATTTCTAAATGTGTCCAAAACTCTTTGTCCCAGGATGTCTATGGTCGCAGGGGGATCAAATTCATAGACCTCATTCTCATTCGTGTGACCCCAGTAGAAATCCAATGGCGAGAGGTCAAAGGATCTAGGAAGCCAAGATATTAACGAAATAATTATTTCGTCAAACTGCTCTCTTAAGAAGTTTCTAACTTGAATGGTGTTGTGAGCCAGACATCCACCCTGTTAAAACTAGGTTCTTCTAATGGTTTCGTAAAAGCTCTAGGTATCTCTGTCCGTTCAGGTTGTAGTCAAACAAAAATGTTCCTATAAGTCGATTTCCTGAAATAATTAATAATTTAAAAAAGGTAAGATTAAAATACCAATGTCCCCACACCAAACGTTACTTCCAAATCTGTATACGTCCCTCTGCCACTTCGTGAGGGTTTTCCACAGCCCAAGATGACTGTTGTACCTATTAAAAACTCCACAATTCATAGTAAACCTACTCTCATCGGTCCACAAGACACGATTTACAAAATCGGAACTTTCATTACACTTCCTAGTATACCACTCAAAGAACCGTAGTCGTTTTGGGAAATTACTTTCCTTAAGTCCTTGAACTGTTATGGGTTTGTATGGATGGTACGTATTCTCTTTTAACATTCCGTTGATTTTTTTTGGCACATAAATTTCCTGCTCTACGGTTCTTACCGATGCACTAGAGTTTTCGTTGATAGATTGTAAAATGTTTTCATTGACAATATTTTACCCGCTTCTAGGTTGTTCGAGGCTCCATGGTTAATTAAATTAACTACTATTTTTCCGAATTAGGGTTTTCAGGCTGCCATCGTTCGGGGCTCATCTTCAAATAACTTGCTGAGGTAATGTCGGCGTTTCTGTGTGACTGCAAAACAGCACTAACATGTCAAACTTTTCTTCATTTGAATAGGGAATACCGGTCATTTTGAACAGGTCTCGACAATTTGTGTGTTCAGATTTATGATTTTATTGAGAGAAAAGCGTACTAATTATTAAAACAAATTTTTGATGCTTTAAATGATTTAACGTCAAAGTCAAAGCCCACTTTTGTTACAAATAAATCATAGTCCCCTTATAAAAAAGTGAAACCTAACTTTACGAAGTGTGATATTTCGATGATATTGAAATCCGTTATGCACTTGTTAAACATCACTAGACTGTAAATTTTACGCTCTTTCCAAAAACTAAAAAAACCCAATATGGCGGCCATAAAAAAAATTAAAGTTGAGGCGGGTTGCGGGAGAACAAAAGACGATGGAGACATGTCGTATACGCCATCTTGTTCGTCTTAAAAAAGAGTCCCAATAATGTCACACTTTGACAGCTGTCAAATTTACGGTTTTGAGTTTACTGGCGAAAAGTAAATCCGCCATTTTCGGTATTTCGCCGTAAACCTGAAGCCGGATATCTAATGCGCTAAGTTTCCTCTAAAACTTTTCCCATTTAACCTTTTCTGTAGGTATAATAGGAGCTGAGATCCCTATATAGAGAAGCGAATATCGATAAATGATACGTTGTCACCCCAGTGCTACAGATAAGGCGACCTCACCTCTTCCCCTTCGGTAATTCTTTTAATTTTAAAAATTATATATATTTGATAGAGATATTAATTCCGGAGCGACCTCTACGTTTTATATTAAACTGTAGATACTCTTGCTACGTATATTCCTCTGAATAGAAGTATTTTATCAATTTATTTTTAAACTGTGAAATATATTTTTTAGAAATATTAATAATCAACACCAAAAGTTATGGTACAAGCGGGGATCGAACCCGCCTCTGCCAATTTTGCTATCGTACCACTGATAAGCAATACGTGCAATCAGAAACGCCGCGCCATAATTTATCTTTTAAATACGAACCTTTATTTTATTTTTTACAAGTCTTAGACTGTTTCATTTTTTACAAGCCTTAGACTCCCAAAACCGATGATGTAATGCACTCATGTATTTAACGCATTTAAAGTTTTCTTCTGTAAATTCGGTGGATTTTCCATCTCCCCCTGATACATTGTCTCTTATCTGAACATTTTAAATCTGCTGGCCAAACATTAAGTGTAATAAATCCCTGGTTTTGGGAATTCAAATGTTTCTTAAAACCGAGAAAAAAAAAACCCCAAGTTCATATTTTAAAAAAAAGTTAATGATGAGCTCCCGTTTACGACACGTCGGATCAAAATATAACGACACTGTAAAATTTTCCGCAAAAAGTTCTTTTGGAAATGTATTTACAGATTTGAGATATTTTGGGAAATAAAATGGTTACAGCATATTTTCGAAAATGCATTACTTGCTTGTTTTCTAAATATCGTAAAATCCGAAATAATTAGAAACGATTCGAAATTCTAAAATTTCCCTCTGTTAACTATCTCTTAGAATAAGCGAAATCGCCATATAAATAATCGAATTCCGGACACACTGTCTAGGGGGAGTATTGTAATCTCAAAAAGTTTCGAAAAATACAAAAGTTTTTTTGAAAAACAGAAATACAGTGATTTTTTCATTTTGTACATAAAACATTATTTTCCACTATGCAGGATAGCCTTAAGAGAATGCCCCTGAAAACAAAAGAAAAAAAGTATTTAGCTTTTTTAACAGACGGTGAAACATGTTAATTTTATATAATTTTTTTTATATACATACACATTTTTCCAATTATAAAATGTAACCATAGGAATATCAAGCAACTCCAAAAAAATACAAAATTATTTTAATGCCGTTAGTTACAAAAAAAAACGGCCAAGCACTTCAAATTTATTTTATCTCTCTGTATATAAGATGTTTTTTTTTTCACTATAAAAAATGGTAAACAGGGAAAATTTATATGCTTTTTCTACTATA
Organism: Kuschelorhynchus macadamiae; assembly: GCA_030620095.1. Lineage (NCBI taxonomy): Eukaryota > Metazoa > Arthropoda > Insecta > Coleoptera > Curculionidae > Kuschelorhynchus > Kuschelorhynchus macadamiae. The sequence continues at coordinate 168,618 of JAUTXW010000445.1, forward strand.
AAAACAAATTTTTCCTTTATGGTTATCCTAGGGGTAAAATAGCTTCCTAAAAACTAAGTTAAAATTTTATAATTTTTTTAAACGACTAGCCGAGCTGCCAAAAACGACTACACAGGGTTAACCTAGGGAGTAAACCAGCTTTTTAAAACCTAAAGTATTTTCTCATTCCAGAAACAAGCAAGATCAGCAGTTTTCCAGATATACACGAAGAGCGTGAGAAGCAACGCCGAGTTCCGGCATAGACTTCGTATAGTAAACTTGTACTTCTAATATTCAATGTTTAAGTCGTAATACGTATTTTAAATAAAATAATTGTTTTTTAAAAATAGTTTCTTTATGACTAAAAACATAAAGTGGCGCAGTCGTACGGATTTTTGAAAGGGATTTCCGACGCGAGAAACCCTTCGGTTTCAACCGTTTGTTCAAAAAAGGACTGAAACTTCGCCCCAGAAAACGTCGAAAAAGCGTAATTCGGGATAATTAAGTGTGTAGGCTATGATTCAAAAAAGAAGAAAACGTCGAAAAAGCATAATTCGGGATAATTAAGTGTATAGGCTAGGATTCAAGAAAGAAGAAAACAAGAAAAGGTTCAAATGCACGTAGAATGAAGACATTTCTTTTGTAAGTAACCAATACTTTTTGTTTTTCCTGTCTATGTCGACTCCCTCGACTTCATCTAGTTCTTCTAGTGGAGAAAACAGTGAAAGCTAGTTCGATTTAGGGAACACCGTTTCTATTGCAAAACAAAGCGATAGTTTAGGATTAAATTTTACAAATATTTAAGAAAAAGAAAATTCAAAGTTTTTGGAAAGTCTATTTTCAAATCTATCGATTAACGAAATGGCTCCTCCAAATTTTGATTGCAAATTGTTAGATATAGTTCCTAAATTTGACGGAAACCCGTTATAAATATCTTCATACTTAGAAACAAGTAACAAACTAGTAAGTACGTATTAGAACAATGAACATTTAGATTGTGTCCAAAATCTCACAATAATATACGGCACTTATGCTAAACTAGTAGGTAAAGCTAGGAAAATTTATAGTATATGTGTTTCCAATTATTGAAAAACCGTAAAAGCAGCTCATTTTGGCGATCAAAGAGACGCAAACGGACTATGATTTGATTTAGATCCTTTACAATATTACACAAGAGTAATGTCTAATCAATCATTTCCTCGTGGCCCTATTAATATACAGCCAAGGCCTATGCCCAATCAAAAATAATTTACGACTAAACAAGTATTTGGTACACCGAGAAATCCAACAAATGTCTGGAAACCTAATTGTCGTATTATTCAAAACTTACCAAAACCAGTACCGATGAGTGGTATATCTCATAAAACAAATAGGTCCTTTAGACCGCAAAATAATCAATTCCAATTACACAATGTAGACAAACCCTGTTACGATTATGATAATGTACAAAACCAAGCAACGAACGCAAAATTTTATGATAAGGAAAATTACGATAATTATTCTTGCAATGATTATTCAAATTTCACTGATTTTAGTAATCAAAATTATTTGCACCCAGAGAAAAGTTACTCTGAAAATCAAACACAAACAAATTTTCAAAATACTAGCGACTATAATTTTCACGATACCGAACCACCTGAAACGATCACATAGAAATACACTCTATTTATGACAAAAAAGATCTCCGTATATTCAAATTAGTAATTCACCTTTAAAGTTATTAATTGATACTGGAGCAATGAAATCATTTTTAAACCCTGATTTAGCCGAAAATTATTTTAGTGACTATATTAAGAAAGAACCATTTACAATTTCGCTAATTTTTCAGACTACTACAAAAGATTATTGTGCGGAAATTTAATGAGTTTAATTCTAAAACACAAATGAAATTTTACTTAATTCAAATTTCATCATTTTTTCGATGGTCTTATAGGTTACGAAACATTAAAAGATTTAAACGTTCAACTAGATTTACAAAAATATGTATTAAAAACCCCAACGCCGAAATACCTTTAAGTCATTATGAAGCAAAGGCAAAATTGCTATTTTACACTCGTATTGGAGATATAATAATTAATGGTACAAATGTCTAAATGTAAAATACCCGCATGTATAACAAAAGCATACTAAGGTTACGCCTCTGTCGAATTACATAATAATTCACAATTTCCTCAAGAAATATATTTATATAAACCCTTAGTTTGATAAAAACAATTTTGAATATGTGTGTAGAAAAATCACCTAATGAATTTCCTAATAAAACTAATATTGGTAATCTTATAAGAACACAACATATGAACCACAAAATATTATCGATACCCATTTATTTATAAACTTGAAGTAGAAAGGCAAATAAACGAAATGTTAGAACAAGGTATGATTAGACCAAGCGATTCCCCGTGGTCCTGGCCTATTTGGGTAGTCCCCAAAAAAGCAGATGCGTCTGGAAAACGCAAATATCGGATTGTGTCCGATTTCCGTAAAATGAACTCTAAGACTATTGTTGACAAATATGGAATTCCCAATATTTTAGATATATTAGACAAGTTAGGACAACGTCAATGCTTTTCTACTCTAGATTTGGCAAGTGGTTTCCACCAAATCGAAATGCATCCCGATGACAAAAAAGACAGCTTTTAATGTTGAAAATGAACATTATGAGTATATGAGAATGCTTTTCGGTCTCAAAAACGCCCCCGCAACGTTCGAACGAATGATGGATAACATTCTAAGAGAATTAAATAATAAAATGTTTTGACTATATGGATGACTTATTGTCTTCTCCACTTCTTTACGAGAACACATGGTTAATTTAAAACAAATATTTAAAAGATTGCGTGAAAGTAATTTGAAAATTCAACTAAACAAATCCAAATTTCTCAAAAAAGAAGTAGCATTCTTAGGCCATACAATAATTACGCCTGAAGGTGTTAAACCAAACCCAGACAAAATACAAGCTATTTTAAAATATCCAATTCCTAAAACTACGAAAAAAATCAAATGAATTCTTGGACTTTTAGGTTACTATAGAAAATTTGTTCAGAACTTTGCAAAAATAACTAAACCATTCACTAATTGTTTAAAACAACATTAAGTTATAAATATTAATGACCCTTTACATATAAAAACATTCGAAGACTGTAAATCTCTATTAATAAATGAACCTCTTTTATAGTACCCTGATTTTCCTAAAGAATTTAATCGAACTACTGACGCAAGTAATGTTGCCCTAGGTTGTGTACTCTCACAAGGACCCATAGGGCAACCTACTGCGTATGCGTCGAGAACGCTTAATTCATCTGAAAAAAATTATTCTATTATAGAAAAAGAAAGCTATAGTATACGAAACGCGATATTTCAGACCATATTTATTTGGCAGAAAATTTAAAATAATAACAGATCATCAACCTCTTCAATGGTTATTGAATTTAAAAGAGCCAAATTCACGTTTAAGTAGATGGCGTCTTAAACTCGAAGAATTCGATTATGAAATCTTATATAAAAAAGGCAAGATAATACGAACGCGCATTACACCTAACCTTTAAATCCTAACAGCAAATTCCGTGTCGAGATTAACGTAAACGATACATCAGCTGTGTTAAATGACATTGAAAATGGAAGACAGTGACTCAAGTACTGACCTTCCAGTTTTGCGTTATATGCAAGAATATAATAATAATCCTGTATTAGACGATGAAATTCCAAGTACTAATCGGGAACTCGATAGGACTCCCTTAGAAAATAGTTCTATAAATGATTCCGCGACAGACAAATAATCAATAATAGAACAGATTGATCCTGATGAAAATAATTACAATGAATTTGTACATACCAGTGCAGAAGATCCTGTATTAACTATAAACATTACCAACATGAAGGCATAACCAATCATAGAGGTATACATGAAACTATTGACCAATTAAAAATCATGTATTATTGGCCCAGATAAATAATGACGCCAGAAAATATGTAAATAATTTTAACATATGTCAACAAGCAAAATATGAACGTCACCCGCCTTTAATAAAATTCCAATTAACTCCCAAGCCTAAAAAAACACTTGAAACAGTTCACGTTGACAATTTTAAATTTGGGGATACAGTACCTGTTAATACCAGTTAACTATTTATGATAGCTTTTCACGATTCGGTCAAGCATTTATTTTACCGAGTTTATCTGTCTTACATGCCTATCAATCGCTCATACAATTTGTTTCAAATTATAAAATACCCGAAAATATCGTATCTGATAATATCGCTGAATTTAATCAGAATCTAATTTACCTTTAAATCCTAACAGCAATTCTATAGTCGAGAGATTTCACTTGATAATCTTAGAACACATGCGAACATTAACCTTAACAAAACCGAATTCGAACCTATTTGAAAAATTAAATTTTGCCATTCTTGGTTGATCAAAATACAAGAGTTCTAACTTCTAACCAAGTTAGCATCATCAGCAGATGATATAAACTAAAATAACTTATCCTAACCGAGACTATTTATAGGTAAACGTGATCACACTTGGTTGCGCCCGACTGCACCGTTGTCAAGTAAACAATAGAGAGGACTATAGGGAATAGGCCCTCTGTCTTTATTTAGTGCTTTCTTACCACATTTAACTATTTCTATAATGTGAAATGCATCCAATAATTTATTGTTAGATACATTTTTAATCAACTTAAGATTATTTATTCCTATTTGGTGATTGTTTTCTAAAGCATGTTTTCTGATCTTCCGTATCTTAAATGTGTCATGTGTTCTTTAAAACGAATGTTTATGGAGCGTTAAGTTTGCCCAACATATTTTAGATCGCAGTCATTACAGCTAATTTCATAGATCTCTCCTTCAAGTCGCCTTCGTCTTTAGGGTTTCCAAGGAGATTTTTCAAACTGTTCTCCGTTTTGTAGCCTATTCTAAAACCTACGTTTTTAAATACTTTTTCTAGACCTCTCGTATATCTGGGATCATATGGGATTACTATGAACTCATTGAGAGCCTCAGGTGCTGGAAGAGTAGTGGCATCTTTTAACATTTTCTTATGCTTATGTCTATTTACTAATTTATGTACAAAATTATCATTATATCCATTACTTCTACCTATATTTTTAATTCGATTCATTTCATTGTTAAAATCTTCTTTACTTAATGGAAATTGACTAACCTGTGAGTTAAGAAATGAAATGCTTCCATTTTGTGTTGACGGCAATGAAATGAGTCGGATGTTACCTATCAGTATTAGTAGATTTCCTATAAATATCAAATTCTAATTGATCGTTATTTCTAATAACTAACGTGCCGAGAAAAGGTAATTGCCCTTTGTTCTCCTTTTCGTACGTAAAATTAATGGAAGGATATTTATTGTTTAATGTTTCTAAGAAAGTGTCCAAATTTTCTGTTTTAGTATCAAAAATAGCAAATATATCGTCTACGTATCTATACCACACCCTTGGGAAATACTTGAGTTCTTTTTTGAATTGGGTTTCTAATCTACCCATAAACAAATTTGCAAGGAACCTAGATAAGCAATTGCCCATCGCAGTTCCCTCAAGTTGTTTATAATATTTCTTGTTGAACTGAAAAAAATTTTGATTCATACATTAGAATTTGATATTTATAGGAAATTTACTAATACTGATAGGTATATAACATCCGACTCATTTCATTGTCTTCAACACAAAATGGCAGCATTTCATTTCTTAACTCACAGGGTAGTCAATTTTCCATTAAGTAAATAACATTTTAACAATGAAATGAATCGGATTAAAAATATAGTTAAAAGTAATGGATATAATGATAATTTTGTACATAAATTAGTAAATAAACATAAGCATAAGAAAATGTTAAAAGATGCCACTACTCTTCCACCACCTGAGGCTCTCAATAAGTTCATAGTAATCCCATATGATCCCATATATACGAGAGGTCTAGAAAAAATATTTAGAAACGTAGGTTTTATAGTAGCCTACAAAACGGAGAACAGTTTGAAAAATCTCCTTGGAAACCCCTATGGCAAAGGCGACTTGAAGGAGAGGAGTGGCATCTATGAAATTAGCTGTAATCACTGCGATCTAAAATATGTTGGGCAAACTAAACGCTCCATAAACATTCGTTTTAAAGAACACATGGCACATTTAAGATACGGAAGAACAGAAAAGTCAAGCGTTGCCCAACATGCTTTAGAAAACAATCACCAAATAGGAATAAATAATCTTAAGTTGATTAAAAATGTATCTAATAATAGATTATTGGATGCATTTGAGAGTATAGAAATAGTTAAATGTGGTAAGAAAGCACTAAATAAGTACAGAGGGCCTATTCCCTATAGTTCCCTTTATTATTTACTTGAGACGGTGCATTCAGGCGCAACCACGTGTGACCACGTTTACCTAGAATTAGTCTCGGTTAGAAAAAGTTACTTTAGTTTATATCATCTCCTGATGATGCTAACTTGGTTAGCGAAACGCGCGTCCAGAACGTAACAAGTTGTGGTGTAGTGTGGTTAGAACTTTTGTATTTTGATCTATCTTCCACCACAGTTTCCAGTGTTATACGATACAAAAACCAATCGATATTAATAACGATACCCAACTAATTAATCACCAACTAAATGAACACAAAGAAATAATGAATAAACTATATAATAATATTCACGAAAAAATATCGCAACATAAAACATATGTTATTGCGAAAGCTAATGAGAAAAGAAATGATCCCCTGTTATTGAACCCGGAGTTATTGGTTATCGGAAATTACCCGATCGACAAATAAAAACAAACCCCTTATATAAACCTGAAATATTACAAAGTAATTATTTAACACTAAAAACTACGTAATATACTTATCATAAACAAATATTTAAAAAGCCCTGAAAATTAACGGATAAAAACCTTTTACCGGTTGACGATACAGCTACACCTGATGAAGGCCAGTGCAGAATCTTAATACCAATCCCCGTATCCTACCATTTAAATTAAGCAAAGCAAAAATAAAAATTGCTTCTCATACATTTTTACATTATATAGATTTAATTTCTCTCGAAAACCAAGTAAACTTAATTAACCTACATTACCAAAAATTATGAGAAACAATAAATGTATACGAAGCTTATAAGCATTTAAACTATGAAATAAATGTAGTAACACAAAAGATGAATTTTCTTTTACCTAATAAAAGACATAAACGAGGTTTACTTAATCCTCTAGGTTCGCTTGTTAAGTTGATCACAGGCAATATGGATCAAGACGACGCCAAAGAAATACATAATAACATTCTAGAACTTCAAAATATTGAAAATAAGATTATTCAAAAGGTTAATAAGCAAATGTCATTAACCTCTAATTTAATGAAAAATATAAATAAAATTATATCAATTGCTTCAGATAATCAAATATGGATTGAAAACGAAATAAATGAAATATCTGAAGTCCTAACACTGGAACCAGTGGTGAAAGATAGATCAAAATCTAACCTTCTAACCACACTACATAACAACTTGTTACGTTCTGGACGCTCGTTTCGCTAACCAAGTTAGCATTATCAGTAGATGATATAAACTAAAGTAACTTATCCTAACCGAGATTATAGGTAAATGTGGTCACACTTTGTTGCACCCGACTGCACTGTTGTCAAGTAAACAATAGAGGGGACTATAGGGAATAGGCCCTCTGTCTTTATTTAGTGCTTTCTTGCCACATTTAACTATTTCTATAATGTGAAATACATCCAATAATTTATTATTAGATACATTTTTAATCAACTTGAGATTATTTATTCCTATTTGGTGATTGTTTTCTAAAGCATGTTCTTCCGTATCTTAAATGTGCCATGTGTTCTTTAAAACGAATGTTTATGGAGCGTTTAGTTTGCCCAACATATTTTAGATCGCAGTCATTACAGCTAATTTCATAGATGCCCCTCCTCTCCTTCAAGTCGCCTTTGCCATAGGGGTTTCCAAGGAGATTTTTCAAACTGTTCTCCGTTTTGTAGGCTACTATAAAACCTACATTTCTAAATACTTTTTCTAGACCTCTCGTATATCTGGGATCATATGGGATTACTATGAACTTATTGAGAGCCTCAGGTGGTGGAAGAGTAGTGGCATCTTTTAACATTTTCTTATGCTTATGTCTATTTACTAATGTATGTACAAAATTATCATTATATCCATTACTTTTAGCTATATTTTTAATCCGATTAATTTCATTGTTAAAATGTTCTTTACTTAATGGAAAATTGACTACCCTGTGAGTTAAGAAATGAAATGCTGGCATTTTGTGTTGACGACAATGAAATGAGTCTGATGTTATTAGTATTAGTAAATTTCCATTTTCACATTTTCTTATGCTTATGTCTATTTACTAATGTATGTACAAAATTATCATTATATCCATTACTTTTAGCTATATTTTTAATCCGATTAATTTCATTGTTAAAATGTTCTTTACTTAATGGAAAATTGACTACCCTGTGAGTTAAGAAATGAAATGCTGGCATTTTGTGTTGACGACAATGAAATGAGTCTGATGTTATTAGTATTAGTAAATTTCCTATAAATATCAAATTCTAATGTATGAATTAAAATTTCTTCAGTTCAACAATAAATATTATAAACAACTTGAGGGAACTGCGATGGGCAATTGCTTATCTAGGTTCCTTGCAAATTTGTTTATGGGTAGATTAGAAACCCAATTCAAAAATGAACTCAAGTATTTCCCAAGGGTGTGGTATAGATACGTACACGATATATATGCTATTTTTGATACTAAAACAGAAAATTTGGACCTTTCTTATTTAGGTAAAGAACATTTTAACAATGAAATGAATCGGATTAAAAATATAGCTAAAAGTAATGGATACAATGACAATTTTGTACATAAATTAGTACATAGACATAAGCATAAGAAAATGTTAAAAGATGCCACTACTCTTCCACCACCTGAGGCTCTCAATAAGTTCATAGTAATCCCATATGATCCCAGATATACGAGAGGTCTAGAAAAAGTATTTAGAAACGTAGGTTTTATAGTAGCCTACAAAACGGAGAATAGTTGGAAAAATCTCCTTGGAAACCCCTATGGCAAAGGCGACGTGAAGGAGAGGAGTGGCATCTATGAAATTAGCTGTAATGACTGCGATCAAAAATATGTTGGGCAAACTAAACGCTCCATAAACATTCGTTTTAAAGAACACATGGCACATTTAAGATACGGAAGAACAGAAAAGTCAAGGGTTGCCCAACATGCTTTAGAAAACAATCACCAAATAGGAATAAATAATCTTAAGTTGATTAAAAATGTATCTAATAATAGATTATTGGATGCATTTGAGAGTATAGAAAGAGTTAAATGTGGTAAGAAGGCACTAAATAAAGACAGAGGACCTATTCCCTGTAGTCCCCTCTATTGTTTTCTTGAAAACCAAGTGTGACCACATTTACCTATAGTCTCGGTTAGGATAAGTTACTTTAGTTTATATCATCTGCTGAAGATGCTAATTTGGTTAGCGAAACGCGCGTCCAGAACGTAACAACTTTTGGTGTAGTGTGGTTAGAACTCTTGTATTTTGAAATAACTGAAGACTTAAAATAAACAAAATCTAATTACGTGCATTATCTAGAAATTCACGGAATATTAGATCAAATAAAAATCAATTTAGACTCATTATTGAACTTTATTAATGATGTAGAAAATGCAGTAAGTGTTGCTAATCTTAAAACACTACATCGTTAACATTATAACTCCTAATGAACTAAAAGTTATAGTAAGATAACTTGAAAAATCACATAATTATGTACAGTTATTATTAAATGAAAAAAATGTATTATAAATATTATAGTATAATAGAAACTCATGTTTTTGCAATAGAAAACAAAATCATATATTCATAGATTTTCCGCTGGTACATTCAGATGTATTTGAGTATTATCATTTGTTTTCCATTCCTAATGAGAATATTTCCATTATAATTCCTCCTTATACTTATCTTGACATAAACATGGACCAGTACCAGTACCAAAATGAAGAGTGCCTTGACTTCAACCCAAATTACTTATGCAAGAACAATCGCCTACTAGCTACACATAAAAATCCTGATTGCGTTACGTCATTGCTGTCCCTACAGAATAAATCGGACGAGTACCAGCAAGTTCCCGTTCATGTCACGAAATCGATAGTGGAAGAAATTGATTCCGCCCACTACATTGGACCAACCAAACCAAATGTGTCGAAAAAGAAGTTGCATCACTAAAAGGGACATTTTGTTTTATTGTGCCATATAAGTGTTATTTAAAACCTAATATTTATACTTATAAAAACGAAAAAGTCATTTTTTTATGGTCACCCTGTAACTTTAAAAGACATTAACGTAAATAATATGCCAAAACTTCAAGTTAAGAAGATTAAATTAGAGAAGATACCATTAGACAGGCTCCACGAACTTCAAATGCAAGCAGAGCAAGAAGAACCCTTAAAATTTTCAAAAATTAATTCTTATTGCGGTCTTTTTAGCTTGTAATTATTATTCTAATCATTATTGTTTTATGGTTTCTATTTAGGAAGAAAGAAAGAGTAATCAAGATATTAAGAAAAAAGAAAAATGGACCTGTTGATGAAGCTCAAGTGGTTCCACTCTCGAGTTCATTCTAGAGATATAGGAATTATGCGTGTCCTTTCAATGACTTTCTCATGAGATCTAATCTGACACGCCAATGCAAGATCAGCAGTTTTTCAAATAGACACGAAGAGCGTGAGATGTTACTGTTATATGCGTGTGGTAGTTTGAACATGTGTGAACATTGTGCACGAATCAATTATGTTATTAAGTAGTTTTTACTGATTTTTTGTAGAACTGGATGTTAAATTACAATATATTGCTATTTAACACTATTAATTTTTAACTTTTTACTTTGATAATTCCAAAAAACGTTTAAATATTTCCTCTACGCACTTTTTGCACCTTTAGTAATAACCTAATTACAAAGTGTGATACGCCGTTGAAAAGCTAAAGAAATACTCTTTTCAAAACTGTTAAAATCGAACACAGCGGCCATAAGAAAAAACAAAATTGATGATGGTTCTAGAAAATCGAAACGTGGTATGTAAAATCTGACTTAATAGGTGCACTCTACGTAAAAAGTTGCCTTAATAATGTTGTTACAGATTTTGAAAATTTTCATAAATAAATAGGACTTTTTCGAAAATGCAGTTTTTTGGTTTTTTTCAAAATATCTCAAAAACTAAAAAAGATAGAATGGCGAGCAAAACGGCGTTAAATTACAAACATAATTGTCTAAAACTTTCTCTATTTAAACGTTTTTGCAACTATCACGGTTTCCGAGATCCCAATACTGTCATAACCAATTTCGGACACACTGTATGTATGTATATATATATATATATATATATATATATATATATATATATATATATTATATTATATTATATATATATATATATATATATATATATATATATATATATATATATATATATATATATATATATATATATATATATATATATATATATATATATATATATATATATATATATATATATATATATATATATATATATATATATATATATATATATATATATATATATATATATATATATATATATTATTTCAATGCATCATCATTGTTTGTAGGTCTCGAGTCGAGAGTTGAACCGCGGAGCCGACGACCGATATAACGCGATTTTCGAACCGGTCTGATTGATAAGAAGAGCAGGATGATGGGGTAGATGGGTCAGTCGGTCATTAGCTTCTTGAATGCCGATTGCCATGAAATATGAATTTCTATATAGCCAGAATCTCCTGTAAAAATTTAATTTGGGGTTGATTAGCTTGTTGACATCGTAAATCATCGTAAAAACATCATATTACACCAGTCTTTTAAAACTTAGCTTTATGTTGTGTGGATTAGATAATAGATTTAAATCTCTACTTTTTTTGTGCGATGTGTATATTTTAGTTCAGATGGTCTTATAATTAGTGATGATAATAGGATGATAGTTAATAAAAAGAAATATAAAAATCTATATTTCATAATAAAAAAAAATAAGTCAAAACATAGTCCATGTATGTAAAATTAATTTTCTGAGAAATAAATTAATAAATTAGTAGATAAATAAATAGACAAAAATGGAAACATAAAAAATTTCAACTTCAAAACCACTATAGCAAGACTCTTAAGCCTTGTAAGTTGAAGGTATAATATCTTTAAAAATTATTATTTCACTTAAAACGCAACCCTGTAAATCGCATACAAGTTTGTAAACAAAAACTAGACTGGTGAGGTCGCCACTCATTTTACTCCTCGCGAAAAACTAAAAAAATATTCGGACAGTACTGTCTATAAAACCGATGTTGCATGCTTACAAAGTTTTCAGATGGATGAAGCTACACATACATACCTACCCAATGCCTAATATGACGAATATGGCCAGCCTATTTTAATGAACTTAAAGAGATCCGAGATCCGGATCGCTGATCCGGGTCTTTAAACTGACCCAGATCCGTTGACCCGGATCATTAAAAAGATCCAGATTTCCCATCACTAATTGGAATGTGTTGTGAAATGTCAGCCATAAAGCTTAAGACAGATCCAGTTATAATTGTTGTTAACCATCCTCCAAGTGGAGATTTTAATGTGTTTTTGGATAGAATGACTATGGTTTTAGAAATTTGTTTTGGTTATAAGTCATAACAGGAGATTTTAATATTCATTTTAACCTCATTAATACCACTGGCCGACAAAACATTTTTTTGTTGTAACACAAATCAGAAAGCATAATCTAATGGAATGGACCTATCCAAATACGAAAACGACAAATAGAAAGTTGTAGCACGTAGGGTTTTCTTGCTAGAGTTGTAGAACCATATCGAATGTTACGAAATTCGCTTCTTTCTGGCCAAATTTTTGTTACATAATGCTGATTTATTGCACGACTGTCCCATAAACAAAGAAAACAGCAATATTTTATAAATCCCCTCTGAAGTCCCACTAAAATCACTATAACTTTTAAGTCCCCACATATCTGTCATTTATACCTATTGTAGTTTATTTTATCCAAAATCGTGCGCATGTTTTCATAATTTTCTTTCATTGCAACTGAATGGGCAACCTTTATAGAGGGTTTTAAATTTCCATTATGCAGTAACACAGCTTTTACTATATTTAGATGAGTCTATGAATAAGCGCCACTCACGGATAGAATGTTCAATATCAAGTTCTTGCATTAAACTGTTTATATTATAGATGGCTGCAAACTATCATTTTTTTCATATCTAGGTTACTTGTAACAAACTGACATTTTAAAATTTTGAAATCAATTCTTTTCTATTATTTAATATTTCTCTCTTACGATCGGAGCACTGATGAGTCCCGATAGGATGAAAGTATTTATACAACTACTATGGGTCTATAAAAACTGAAGGTAAATGACAATTTCTTATGCTTGCTTAAATAATATTGTTTATATTATGTATCGAAACATTCTGTAGACAGACTAGTCTACATGTTGAGATATGTAATTTTATTAAATATTTGCTTCAATCAATTTAAAGTTAAATATTTTTATTCAGTTGCGAAAAAGCCAAAAAAGACTTTTCGTTTGTTAAACTGTTTATATCAGACGCACACAACGAATTTTTCATATTGCAGAATTCAGAAAACATAGCACTTCTTTTTCAAAAAATTCGTAATTTTTGTTTCCTTGGCCAATAGGTTCCATTCCTTAAGACGGGAACCCACAAGTTCTGACTGTTGCTTGGATAACCCCAAATTATGTACTAAATCATTTAATTCACTTTGAACAATCAAATGTGGCTCGCCGGAACTGGGACCTGTGGTAAAAGTGGGAGCGGTGCACTGTTCTTCTGAGCTGCGTGATGATGCGTTATCTCCATTATCTCCCAAATCAATAGCTTGCCAATTTAAAGGCGTAATCGGCACTGGCAAATTTGCATTATGAGGAACAGGTCGTATGGCAGATTGCAAATTTGGATATTCTATATTGTGCTTTTCCTTTTTGGAATAACCTTCAGTCTTTGTCAGGCAAAAACAACAATCGTCAGAATGATTGGTGGGTTCTCGCCATACCATTGGAACTGCAAAAGGCATACTTTTTCTTTTTCCCTTCATCCACTGCACCAATGATACACTACAACTAACACAGCACACATGGGGAGCCCACCGCTTATCTTGATCTCCAATTAACACACCAAAATATTTGAAGTAGGCTTTTTTACATTTTCGGAAAATGGCCTGGCTTGTGATTTCACCAGAAATTCTCCACAAATATAACGAAATTTGTCAGGAGAAATTTTGCAACTTCGGCGCGTTTGACTCGACATTCTCGTTTTCACATACGCTTGCTTTTCGATACACAGAGAACCACTCAATTCTAAACTCAACAGAAGAGTGATGTTTAACATTTATTTTATGTCTAATGATGTAAACAACCCAGTCTAGGCCCCACAAATTTGTTTACCTGCCAATATAAAAGGTTCTAATTAGGCTATTAAAAAATGGTATGTATTAGGGCTTTCTAAATATTTTTTTTATTATTAGGAGGGTATTTCCATTGTGAAAATAATGAGCTGGCCTGTGTTAGAAAAATCTTATCGGCCAGTGTACTTCTAGGAAAACTGATTTTATTGGCCTTTTTAGTACTTTTGGTTTTAAATAACATATATTTGAAAACACAAGGCCAAATGCCTGTCTCAACAATATTTTTATAAATTTTGAAAATGTTTTAGACTGACACATCAGTTTTAGATATTATGGTATCTGACCATCTGGCAGTAGGTATTAATATTGATACCCTTTCAGAAGATGAAACTACAGCCTCACAGGTAAACATTTTGTGCATTCCTATAACAACTGTAGGTATAAATAACATGCTTAATAGTTTAAGTTGCAGAGAGTGGAGTTTTACCATGTCTAAGGATACAGCAGCTAAAAAATGGGATTTTTTTATTGCCTTTTTTATATCTCTTCTTGGAATGTTTTCCATTAAAAAAAATATAAGAATAAACATGATAGGGTTACATGGTACACTCCTGAATTATCCATGACAAGAGAACAGTTACAGCTGTTAAATGATTTATCTAAGATATTTAAAACACCTCAGATTGCCCTTCAAAGAAATTTATTGTGAAAACACTATGGAAGAGAAATAGAAAAAGCCAAAAAATCAGCAAACTCTCAATTTATTGAAAACTCGGACAATAAAATAAAAGCTGCTTGGCAAATAGTAAATGAGCAAAGATTAAAAACAAAGCCATCATTATCGCCTCTGAATATCTGAACTCTACTGAAATAAACAATTTTTTTTTCTAACATAGCAGAAAGTATGCTTGCTACAATATACAACTCCCAGGTTAGTGTGGATGACTACATGAGCAGGGGAGAGGTGAGAGTGGCGGCTGGAGTGTTTCTTTTAAGGAATTTACTTTCTAATCTGGTCGACGTCTGGCTTTAGAGATCTGTCTTGCCTCTGGACTCTCTACAACTCGCTAGTCAAGTACAGGTTGATATATGTTGCAGTCATATGATTTTCCAACTACAACTCGAGAGGGTACAAAAACGTTTTTAAAATTCCTGTCCTTCAAGGCTGATGGAGCTTACCCTGAAAGGGGTATCAAACAAAATAGATTTAATTGCCTACCAATCCTAAAAAGCTTTGTACTAGCTATTTAAATTTTTTTGTATAAAGTTTGTAATAATAAGATTGATTCGTGTGTGATGTGTTATAGTCATAAGCAGTGTTATCGTGCGTGCCATACAATTTATCAATGGCCAACTTTTTAAGTTTGTTTTTCTTTTATTATGTGTAATCATATCCTCCGTACAAAATCCGGAAGATGAATTAGATAGACCTATATTTTCATATGAAAAAAGAGGATAAACATATAAATACCAGCATTTGCAAAAATCTTTAAGCGATGTCACTTCAAAGTCAGATTGACAAGTCAGTGACAAAATAGTAATAGAAAACAATTTTCGGGTTTTTTGAATCTTATCATTCAAGAATCTTTCAATTCAAGAATAAACAACCTACTTCATCCTGGAAGAAAAGTGATATTTATGACTGGCTAATCAAACAAAAACAAAATCCTTTACCCAATATACTGAAACTAGAACTTCTTTTAATGGCAAAATGTATTAAAAAACCAACAATATATGCCATAGATGAAATATTACGAGAAAATGAACATGAGGTTTTACGACTGCCGCCATACCATTGCCTGTTTAACGCAATAGAATTAATATGGGCTGGGGCAAAATCATATTACGAAAAACACGTGAACGATGGTCTTACATCAGATGAAGTGCAAATTGTTTGGGAAGATTCATTACTTTATATTACACCGGAGTACTGGAAGAAATCTGTGGAACATACGGAGAAATTAATATTGGTTGGTGGAATCGAGAACGAGTTCTAGATGTCAAAATAGCACCAATGATCATTTCGCCATTTGAGGACGACTCAGAAGATGAGGACTTTTTAAGTGATGATGATATTTTTTAGTCTATAATATTAAAAAGTTTCTGAAGGATTATATTAGACTTTGACTGTATAAATCATAAATTGCATTATGAATATCCATTTTTGCATTGTAACTCAAGTCTTTGGCCTTTGGATTTTTTCGTGTGCATTTCTTAATCTTCTTCAGAAGTAAACTATGTTTTTTTTTTTCATGCACAAGTTTCTGTACATTCCTTATATCAATTCTCAGAGCTTTTGCCACTGGCTCCTGGATCTTAGCCAGTGAATTTTAATTTAAAAATGTTTCTATTAGATTTGACACCATTTTTTTGCTTACTTTTTTAGTACATTTGTAATTTTGTAGGTAATAAATAAATAATTATAGAATACTTGTTCCATTTTTAAAGCGTGTTTAAAATAAGTAAATTTTTTTTATTAATTATAAGACAAAATTTGATATATAAAAATATAAAATCGCTTTATATATATATATATATATATATATATATATATATATATATATATATATATATATATATATATATATATATATATATATATATATATATATATATATATATATATATATATATATATATATATATATATATATATATATATATATATATATATATATATATATATATATATATATATATATATATAGGTATATAATTATATTAAATATTTGCTTCAATTAATTTAAAGTAAAATATTTTTATTCAGTTGCGAAAAAGCCAAAAAAAGATTGTTGTTTGTCAATCTAAACGCAACAAATAATATGAACACATTTAAAAATAAAGTGACGGACAGACGGAAAAAATCTCACGAGGGAAGTAATAACTAATTATTATCTTGTGTTTTTAACAAAAGTGTATAATATTTTTGCAAAATAAAATTTTTTGTTATCACAATACAAAAAAAACAAGTTTTTTTTGCACAGGGGTGGCCCACATTTAAATAAATGTATAAGTGGTTAGATTTTTTAGGTCAAGCGGGGCTCATAATTTTTGGTGATTGATAAAAAAATCTCACTTTCATTAACTGGCTGTATAAACAGATCATATCCTGATTGTTCCACTGACTCGAAACGCCTTCCGACTTATTAAGGCGCTTGCCATTTTGTGTATTTTTGTTTTTGCCAACCAAAAAATTTTAACACAAATACATATTTAGCGAATTCTCTTATTTAGTCCCTCGGCATTTAATATATAAAATAATATTAAGTGGCTATCTTAATAATATTGAATAATATAATAAAAAAAAACTATTTTCTTTTCTTTCTCCCTGTATATTTGTAAATAGCCCATCGAGATTTAATAGCTCGATAAAAGAATCACACAACATTTTGTTATTCATTGTGTTTTCTGATTTGATTCATAATGTTACAGACCTTTGGACCCGCACGATAAGACCGCATTCGACTATATAACAACATTCAATTTATCCTATTTTTTTCTCTTATGATTTAGTTTTGTTATTTGTTAAGAGAATTATTTTAAATATATTGTCTGTTTACTGGAAATTGTTCTGCTAGACAACAAACCAATTTGAATTTGAATTAGTGCAGGTAAGAGATCCCTTTACTGCCTTAAAGAATAAACATTGTAAAGATATATATGGTATAAATGATGTGCTTCTAAAAAAAGTCAGGGAACCCTTAATTATTCCTTTAACAAAAGTTATAAGCTGTTGTATTAGGAAGAGCTCCTATCCATATTGCCTAAAAAAATCTAAAGTAATTCCTATTTTCAAGAAGGGAAATGGGGATGATGCTAGTAATTACTGGCCTGTCACCTTGATACCAGTTACTTTTGAATTTCTCTTAAAGAATCAGCTATACAGTTATTTTGAGATCAACAGGATGTTTTCAAATGCTTAGCATGGGTTTAGGAAGGGAAAATCTATTGCTGGCATTATTGGCAGTCTGCTGGAATACGTGGTTGGGGGATTTGAGGGTGGTGTGTATGTAGGGTCAACCTTTTGTGACCTATCAAAGGCGTTTGACTGCATATCCTATGTTATACTGTTACATAAGCCCACTCACTATAGTCGTTGTCCAATGAGCACTGACCTTGTACAAAGCTGCCTAGAGGGTCCAAACACAGCAAACTTTCTGAGAGTCACTTATAAGGTGTGGAGACTGTCCGGCACGGCATTCCTCAGAGCTCAATTCTGGGACCTTTTCTTTTTATAAATTATATCAAAGATATTAACTCTGCAAAAGATAGTAAGCTAATCCTGTTTGCCGATGACACAACAGTATTGTGTAGAGACCAGGAATTGGTGATGCTGGGATCTGCTATGCAGGAAGATGTTCCGAAACTAGGAAATTGGTTTATTACAAATAAACTTAATTTAAATAAAGGTAAGAACAAAAATATGATCCTTAGTTTGCGAAATGGTGAGGATTGGGTTGGGCAGGAAATTCAAGGAAACAGGGACTAGTGGTTAAATTTTTGGGGATTTTCTTAGACCCAGTGCTGATCTTTGATGCTCATGTAGAATTAGAAAAGGTCTCTCTCAGCACACATATTTAAACTCGAAAAAAAAAGCCACCGAGTTGTGGAGGGATTAGACTAAGGAGTTGATGTAAGGGATGTTGAAATTGACTTTATCTTAATCTCAGCTAAATTACGAATAATTTTTATTAAGGGTTTTCTTCTGTATTTTTAAATGTGTTCAGATTATTTGTTGCGTTTAGATAGACAAACAAAAATCTTTTTTTGGCTTTTTCGCAACTGAATAAAAATATTTTACTTTAAATTAATTGAAGCAAATATTTAATATAATTATATACCTCAACATGTAGACTAGTCTGTCTATGGAATGTTTCGATACATAATATAAACAATATTATTTAAGCAAGCATAAGAAATTATATAATTATATACCTCAACATAGTCTCGTTGAAAAAGGCATTTATTAGGCTTTCACATAACGTATGATTTATATTATTTTAAATTTCGTTCCGATCGCGCTTTTTTGGAAATTTCTTAAAATTAACGTGTTTTCTTAAACATTTCAAATGGATTGATATATTTATTATAGGCCAGTGTTACGGAGTACAAAAAAATCAAGAAAACGACGCTAAAAGCACGTTGATATCTATTTTATTTACAGAGATATAAGCAAAAGAAAATAGTACTTGACACTTTTATAAGAAACTTGAGCATTTTAAACGAATTTTTACGTGACTAAATAATTTATTATTTATTTCAATCAATCTAATCTTATACTACAAATATTTTAAGTATTCTTCAACTTCTTTAATTGCTTTAACTATAGCCTACACAATACAGATACATGCAATACTAGTCTGTCTATGGAATGTTTCGATACATAATATAAACAATATTATTTAAGCAAGCATAAGAAATTATATCATTTACCTTAAGTTTTTATAGACACATAGTAGTTGTACAAATACTTGACACTTTTTCATCCTATCGGGACTCATCAGTGCTTTAATTAACGCCGATGCTTTCGTAAGAGAGAAACATTAAATAATAGAAAAGAATTGATTTCAAAATTTTAAAATGTGTCAGTTTGTTTGACATGTAACCTAGATATGAAAAAAAATGATAGTTTGCAGCTACAATATATCTATAATGTTATTTTTAAATGTGTTCAGATTATTTGTTGCATTTAGATTGACAAACAAAAATCTTTTTTTGGCTTTTTCGCAACTGAATAAAAATATTTTATTTTAAATTAATTGAAGCAAATATTTAATATAATTATATACCTCAACATGTAGACTAGTCTGTCTACGGAATGTTTCGATACATAATATATATATATATATATAATATAGTCTACATGTTGAGGTATATAATTATGTTTCGATACATAATATATATATACAATATTAATCATAGTCTATTAGAAAAATGTTGAAAGAAGTATGGGCTGATGATGATTTATGAAGATAATATACGTTAAATTTAAAAAAGATCGTGTTTTGTAACTATATTATATAAATATTTGCTTGCTTCAATTAATTTAAAGTAAAATATTTTTATTGTAGTAGTTGTTGAAATAAAGAGTGGGCGAAGGGGTTTGTTTTTTAAAACGGACATAACTGTAGAAATAATTAACGGGTCTTGATGATTTTAGTCTCGTTGAAAAAGGCATTTATTAGGCTTTCACATAACGTATGATTTATATTATTTTAAGTTTCGTTCCGATCGCGCTTTTTTGGCAATTTCTTAAAATTAACGTGTTTTCTTAAACATTTCAAATGGATTGATATATTTATTATAGGCCAGTGTTACGGAGTACAAAAAAATCAAGAAAACGACGCTAAAAGCACGTTGATATCTATTTTATTTACAGAGATATAAGCAAAAGAAAATAGTACTTGACACTTTTATAAGAAACTTGAGCATTTCTAAACGAATTTTTACGTGGTATCTAATTATCAATCAATCTAATCTTATACTACAAATATTTTAAGTATTCTTCAACTTCTTTAATTCGTTTTTAACTTATTTGCTTTAATTAACACACGCCTTTCATAAAGAATGTATCTTAAATGCTTTATTATTCAATTATGCGACGTGCTAAAAGAGCAGTAGGCTTTGGCAAAAATTAAGTTCGAGCGTCAAAACAAAACAGTATCACAAAATGAGTTGTCAAATTATTATTAAATTAAGTGTTTGTAGTAAGTGTATATTACGAAAGCAAAATGCCTATTTCTAATAAAGAAGGGTATGATGTGCTTGCAGTTTACTTTGAATACTTTCAAAATGTTATCATATGTGCAGAGTAGTCTCTTGTAAAGTGTGACAGACATCATCCGGCCCTGGTAATCGATTTGTGTTGTGAAGTTGAGCCTCGAGTTTTGCAATATGAAAATATCATATTTGACTTTAACCGGTGCAACTGAATGACTTTTTAATTAATATTAATTGGGATGAAGTTTTTAGTTCTAACGATTTAAATGTAAATGTGGATTTTTTTACTCAATTTTGAATAGTGCTATAGAGCAATATGTTCCTAAATTGAAGTTAAAAAAGCTTATTTAAATAACGAAGCACATGCCAAGTTTAAATCTACCAAAGATATTAACGACTACAATATATTTAGCAATTTGAGATCAACTTGCAAGCGGCAGGCAAATGAGTGTTATGTTCGGTATATTGAGGAAATTGAGGGGGAAGTTCAAAGGGACCCAAAAAAGTTCTGGAATTATATAAACACCAAGACTAATATAACGAAATTCCAGATAAAGTTAAATATAACAATGAATATGCAATAAATGGCATTTCTATTGCCAATATGTTTGCCAAACACTTCTCGTCAGCTTATGTCCCAGGTCAGAACTTTAAGAATAATCTTGAGTATGACAATCTTTGCATGAACACAAGTCAATCAATAACTTCTTTCTATATAAAAATCTCTGATATTCTTGAACAACTTGAACAAGTAACTTTAAATAAAGGTCCTGGTTCTGATGCTATACCTCCTCTATTCCTCAGGAATTATTCATTTTCACTTGCACATCCATTCTGGTTAATTTTTAATATGTCATTGTCAAGAGTTTTTCCTGTTGTTTGGAAAAAACGTTTTGTTGTACCAGTTTTTAAGAATGAAGGGGCTAGAGATAAAGTTCAAAATTACAGGCCTATATCAATTATCTCCCAAGTGCCAAAGTTGTTGGAATCCATAATTAATGATTACTTGACAAATGTCTTAAAAAATATTATTACAACAAAGCAAGACGGTTTTGTTGAGGGTAGTAGATCTATAACAACAAACCTACTCATATATGAATCGGCCATATCTAAGGCCTTGGAAACAGGGTGCTCTGTAGACTCAGTGTACACCGACTGCTCCAAGGCTTTTGATAGGGTAGATCATTCAATTCTAAAATATAAATTACAAATGTATGGTTTGGGAGGAACTTTTATGAATTGGATAAGCTCCTATTTGAATAATCGACAACATATTGTTAAAATCAATAACATCTTCTCTGATTCATTTATTGCATCATCTGGGGTGCCACAAGGAGCATATCTTGCTCCACTTCTCTTTAACTTATTTATTAATGATGTAGTTGACTGCTTTCACTTTAGTCAAGTGCTACTATATGCAGATGATATAAAAATCTTTATTTGTTTAGACTCAAAAGATTCACCTCAGAATATGCAGAATGATTTATCTAGGTTTGAGAAATGGTGCTCATAGAAAAGAATGTGCTTAAACACCAAAAAATGTAAATATAGTCAGTTTACAAGGAATCTAAATCTTGAAAAAAATGCCTATTTTCTTAAGAGATCTCATATTGAGAATATTACAATTTGCAATCTGCGAATTATCTTTGATGAGAAATTGACTTTTACGAGTCATATCGAGCTCTGTTGCAACAAAGCACTTAAAATATTGGGATTTGTAAAAAGGCATACAGGGGACTTTACTACTATATTGGCCCTAAAGACTCTCTATGTTAGCTTAGTTCGTAGTCACCTAGAAAGTAGTGTTTATGTTTGGTCCCCATATTATTTAAAGTACATTAATAAAATAGAAAGGATACAGAACAGATTTCTTAGATACATTGCATTCAAAATGAAAACTCCAAAGGATGATATTGACTATAATGTGCTTCGCTCGCAGCTGGGGCTTCTTACCCTTTCAGAGAGGAGGCAGAACTTTGATAAAATTTTTATTTATAAAGTGTTGTCAAATATGGTCACTTGTTCTGAGTTGCTTTCTCAGATTAATATACATGCTCCATCTAGAATTTTGAGAGATACCTATACAGTTTCTCTTGACCAACATAGAACTTTATATGGTCAGAACTCTGCTGTAAATAGAATGAAGACAAACGCAAATAAGATCACAGTTGACATATTCTGTTCCTCTCTGCAGGTGGTTAGAGGATCCTTGCTGAATATAGGACATTTTGTACAGTGATTTTTTTTTCTTCGTTGTATATTTTATTTCTTAGTTTATTTATAATAAATAAATAAATCATTACAGCTAGAACTACTAGATAACCCTTTTATCCTTAGATATGAGCATAGGATTCTTACACGATTAGCATCGCCCCCTGCATCGAATGCAAAGAAGAGGCCGTACAGAAGCAAACATTATAAATGTATTGTAATTAACCCACATATCAGTATTAGAGCTGCATCTAGAGATTTAGGTATAGCTCATGGAACTGTGCAAGATATATTAGATAGATAGAGAAGAGCAATGTTATTTTTTAATAACAATGTAGTTTCGCAGAAATACATAATCCTTAAAGTAACCTAGTCATCTTAAACACTAAATCGGCTGATATTTTTTACTTCTTCATATAATAAAAATACAATATATAGAGTAAGTATTGGAAACACAAAGATTTCCGAAAAATATACGTTGAGATTATTTCATGTTCACCCTAAACCAACAAAGACATATTTTTAGAAAAAAAATTACAATGCTTGTAATCAATTTGTGTGTAGACAAAATTTCCGAGAACGATAACTTGAAAACAGTCAAATCAATTTTAAATTTGCGTAAAAAATAGTGTAGCTACTCGTGGCGTAATATCATTGATATTTTTTAAATGTAAGATAATTATCAAAATACAAGAGTTCTAACCACACTACACCACAACTTGTTACGTTCTGGACGCGCGTTTCGCTAACCAAGTTAGCATCATCAGCAGATGATATAAACTAAAGTAACTTATCCTAACCGAGACTATTTATAGGTAAATGTGGTCACACTTGGTTGCACCCGACTGCACCGTTGTCAAGTAAACAATAGAGGGGACTATAGGGAATAGGCCCTCTGTCTTTATTTAGTGCTTTCTTACCACATTTAACTATTTCTATACTCTCAAATGCATCCAATAATCTATTATTAGATACATTTTTAATCAACTTAAGATTATTTATTCCTATTCGGTGATTGTTTTCCAAAGCATGTTGGGCAACGCTTGACTTTTCTGTTCTTCCGTATCTTAAATGTGCCATGTGTTCTTTAAAACGAATGTTTATGGAGCGTTTAGTTTGCCCAACATATTTTAGATCGCAGTCATTACAGCTAATTTCATAGATGCCACTCCTCTCCCTCAAGTCGACTTTGTCTTTGGGGTTTCCAAGGAGATTTTTCAAACTATTCTCCGTTTTGTAGGCTACTCTAAAACCTACGTTTTTAAATACTTTTTCTAGACCTCTCATATATCTGGGATCATATGGGATTACTATGAATTTATTGGAAGCCTCAGGTATTTGGAGAGTAGTGGCATCTTTTAACATTTTCTTATGCTTATGTCTATTTACTAGTTTATGTACAAAATTATCATTATATCCATTACTTTTAGCTATATTTTTAATCCGATTCATTTCATTGTTAAAACGTTCTTTACTTAGTAGAAAATTGACTAACCTGTGAGTTAAGAAATGGAATGCTGCCATTTTGTGTTGACGGCAATGAAATAAGTCGGATGTTATATATCTATCAGTATTAGTAAATTTCCTATAAATATCAAATTCTAATTTATCGTTATTTCTAATAACTAACGTGTCGAGAAAAGGTAATTGCCCATTGTTCTCCTTTTCGTACGTAAAATTAATGGAAGGATATTTATTGTTTAATGTTTCTAAGTGTCCAAATTTTCTGTTTTAGTATAATACTAAAACAGAAAAATTTGGACACTTTCTTAGAAACATTAAACAATAAATATCCTTCCATTAATTTTACGTACGAAAAGGAGAACAATGGGCAATTACCTTTTCTCGACACGTTAGTTATTAGAAATAACGATAAATTAGAATTTGATATTTATAGGAAATTTACTAATACTGATAGATATATAACATCCGACTCATTTCATTGCCGTCAACACAAAATGGCAGCATTCCATTTCTTAACTCACAGGTTAGTCAATTTTCAACTAAGTAAAGAACGTTTTAACAATGAAATGAATCGGATTAAAAATATAGCTAAAAGTAATGGATATAATGATAATTTTGTACATAAACTAGTAAATAGACATAAGCATAAGAAAATGTTAAAAGATGCCACTACTCTCCAAATACCTGAGGCTTCCAATAAATTCATAGTAATCCCATATGATCCCAGATATACGAGAGGTCTAGAAAAAGTATTTAAAAACGTAGGTTTTAGAGTAGCCTACAAAACGGAGAATAGTTTGAAAAATCTCCTTGGAAACCCCAAAGACAAAGTCGACTTGAGGGAGAGGAGTGGCATCTATGAAATTAGCTGTAATGACTGCGATCTAAAATATGTTGGGCAAACTAAACGCTCCATAAACATTCGTTTTAAAGAACACATGGCACATTTAAGATACGGAAGAACAGAAAAGTCAAGCGTTGCCCAACATGCTTTGGAAAACAATCACCGAATAGGAATAAATATTCTTAAGTTGATTAAAAATGTATCTAATAATAGATTATTGGATGCATTTGAGAGTATAGAAATAGTTAAATGTGGTAAGAAAGCACTAAATAAAGACAGAGGGCCTATTCCCTATAGTCCCCTCTATTGTTTACTTGACAACGGTGCAGTCGGGTGCAACCAAGTGTGACCACATTTACCTATAAATAGTCTCGCTTAGGATAAGTCACTTTAGTTTATATCATCTGCTGATGATGCTAACTTGGTTAGCGAAACGCGCGTCCAGCACGTAACAAGTTGTGGTGTAGTGTGGTTAGAACTCTTGTATTTTGATCTATCTTCCACCACAGGTTCCAGTGTTAGGACGTAAGATAATTAGTTAATCATATTTTTCACACCTACTCATAAAACGATAATAGCCAAATTGAAAACAGAAATAATCGGGGTAAATCTAGCCCCAGAAAATATTAGAAGTCATGTCCAAATGGAAATTGGAGAGAAACAGGTTTCTGATTTTTTCAAACAGCAATACCGGTTAAATTTATTTTATCATATAAAATATTTTTTCCACTATACTACTAAAAATTCAAATGTTTTTATTTCCATAATGCTATTCTTAAAAAAAAAGCAGCAAAAGAGAGGGCAGATTTTTTTCAAACCTACATAAACAATATTTATATTTATATAAGCTTAATCCATGGAAGTGAAATGACTACTTCAAAGCAAAATTTAAATTTTAAATTTTTATAGTATAAAATAATAAAGTTTAGTAAAAAAACTTTTACACCCGTATTCACTAAATAGGTTTAAATTTAGACCAGGTCTAGTTGTCATGTTAATTAGATCTGGTCTAAATCTTGAACCTTCTTAGTGAATCCAAGGGTGAATATTTTTAAAAACAGCAAAACAAGACAAATTTATTATATATTTTACATATATAATAAATTTGCCAAGTTGAGAAAACTATTGAAGTATCAAAATTGGAAAGTTTTCTATGTTTAACAAAATATATTTTTTATCTTGACTCGTGACATCACTATTCAACCTTTAATTTGTGTGAAACAGTGATCCAATCATTTATTTTTTAATTTTCAGACTGCATCTGTACCATATGGTATTGCACCAAGCTTTAAAGCCTCAAGACTATGATCAGAGGCTGGACCATTATTGTCACTGACATCTTGATATGATAGATGAGGATCCCCAGATCCTTTCAAGAATTTTGTGCACTGATAAAGCCACGTTTCGTTCCGATGATGGGGTAAATTCACAAAACTTAGATTATTGGTCAGAACATAATCCTCCTTTGATGCAAGAAGTTCAGATTCAAGGCTGCTGGAGCATCAATGTTTGGTGTGGCATAATAGAGGGTAGAATTTTACATCCAATAATTTTCCTTTAACCTTTAAATGGGAGAATTTATTTAAACTTTCTCCAAAATCAACAACCAGATTTACTGGAAGACATTGATATACAGACGAGACAGAGCATGATTTACCAACATGATGGCTGTCCGGCTCATTTCTCTGTCAATGTCAGACAGTTCCTAGAAGATTGGTTTCCAGGGAGTTGAATAGGTAGAGGTAGTTTATTCCCCTGGCTCTCTCGTTCCTCAGCTTTAACTTGTCTGGATTTCTATTTGTGGGAACGACTAAAGGACATTATGTTTAATATCAGACCAATAAAGAGGGAAAATCTTATCAACCAAATTCAAAATGCCATCCAAAAAGAAAAATGAAAAAATTGTGTGTACATTGTAAAAAAAGACGTCGTGTCGGAAGTTAAATGTGTCAAGTGTGAGTTGATTTTTCACAGTGCATGCTTGAAACAGGCTGCACGGCAGAAAAGTACCGTTTGCGTGCATTCCAAGTCGGTTGCTCCAGAGGTAACCTCAAACAATTTTTCATCAGAAATATCAAACTTAAGACATATCATAGCCAACATGATAAAAAAAAATACATTTCTCGAAAAAAACGAAACAGTTTTGATAAACAAGATAGCCGCTCTTGAGAAAAAAGTAAAAAATGTTTGAACAAACTGAAAAAAAGGGTAAACAAAAGCAGGAAATTTCCGTCGACATATCCGGCAACGCCGCAACGGAAAACAAACACGAAGTTAGCTGTGCTGCTAGTGAAGAGTCAGAAGTCATTGGCGGCGGTAAAAATAACTGTGCTGCTGGTACCAGCAAGAGTAGTTCAAATGTACCCTTATTCAATGAAGCCATTGGCGGCGATGAAAATCTGGATTCAGAAGTTTTTGTAAACAACCTGTTGACTTCAGACAACGAATTCTACAAAAACAGAAAAAATTAATATCATCAACAAAGAATATGTAAGCAAAAATGTAAATCTTGAGACTGGCTGGCAAGTAGTAAATAAGAGAAAAATAAAACGTCCTGAGCCTACTATGGGTACCTAAGAAGGTGTATGTAATTTAGCATTGGCAAATCCTAAACGCTTGGCTTCGATATTTGTTTCTGGTTTCCAGCCAACAACTAAACCCACAGATATAGTGGAATATTTAAAAGGAAATGGTATTGATTGTTCATGCTATAAAATGACAACAAGAAAGGATAACATGAAGAGTTCATTTAAGCTCTCCATCCCAATCAATAAAAGGGCAGAAATTATGTTGTCCAACCTATGGAATTATAGTTAACCATTTTCTGAACCTACAGAGACCCCTTCCACAAAAGAAAGATGTGACCAACACAGTTCAGGAATAGCTTATACACATCTAGGACTTCTACATTGCAACATAAGATCTGTTAGGAAAGAGTCATGAGCTTGGTGCGGCTCTGAAGGACCTTAATTTGTCAGTAGTCTGCCTCACAGAAACATGGCTTTCGAGAGCAGAAGCAAAGGTTGTCAGTGTTGACGATCTTGTCACTGCGACAGTTTCAGTAAAGACTGAATGCTCTGGTGGAGGTACTGCAATTCTTGTTAAGAAACATATTAACTATATAACTGTAAATAAATGTAATAATTTCAATATTGAAAAATATTTAGAGCTGTGTTGTATCTTATTAAAACCATACAATATATATTCCCCAAGATTCCATCTTAGGTCCACTTCTTTTTTGGTTTTTATTAATGACCTACCAATGCGAGAGCCAGTGGCAAAGTATACCCTTTTTGCTGATGACACTACAATTTATCATTCTGGTGGAACTCTCCAGGACATTCTGGCTGTGTCAGGCGAGACGCAGGCAAGAGCAGAGGCCTGGTTTAATGTGAATCAGTTACTAATGAACAGAGGTAAGACTCAGCAAATAATTTTCTCAATGATGGATACAGGGGATGAGAATGTCCAGTATGACAATGTTAAATTCCTAAGTATTCATATGGACAAAAAACAAAAATGGGATGTTCACATTAACAACATTTCATTCAAACTGAGCAGTAGTCCTTCACAACCTAAAAGGATATGTAAGCATGGGGAGTCTTTGGTTTGCAGAGAAAGGTTGTGAGAATATTTGCAGGTCTGAAGTATAGAGATGACTGCAGGCAGGCCTTTATCGACCTCAGATTATTGATATCAGATGTATTTTATATATTAAAGAAAACTATTATTTGTATACACAGTATAAGCATGTGCACGAATATAGTACCAGACATAGGGACGATATTGTGGCTTCCTTTTGTAGGCTGCAAAGATGTCAAAATAGAGTAGAATTCCAGGTTGTTAAGTTTTTTAATAAACTTCCATTCCAGTCAGTGTAAGAATTGCCATTAAATAAGTTAGAGGATAGGGTAACAAAAGTCTAAGGTAAAAATGCATTTTATGATTTTAATGAATACTTGACTTCTGATATTGATTGTAATTTGTATTTTGTTAATTCTTTTTAACATTATTTAATCTGTGTTTGAGTGATCACAGGTGTTTGTAAATGTTGTTTTCAATCTGTAATTTGTAATATATATTGATATGTATCTGAATGTTTTTTGTATTTATATTTAGCTATAATATATAAATTTTGTAAACTAAAGAAAAAAGGTAATTGTTATATTTTGCTTCATATTGACTTGTGTACAAACTCTTTTTTTTTTTTGACACTAATAAACAATTTGAATTTGATTTTGAATTAATTATTAGTTAGCATAGTACTTTTGATCAGTTTTCACTATTTGTTTTATAACCTTTTCTGCTTCATATTATTTCTCAGAAAAATTAATTGTTATATTTTCATTTGTAAGTTTTTTGCAAATAGCTCTTCTGGTTTCTCCGTTAGATCTAACGGCAAAATGAAAAATAATATGCCACATCTCTTGTTAATCTACACTTATTTAATGTGAAAACACAGCTAGTGAAAAAAACCCTTAATAAAAATCATTCATAATTTAGCAGAGATTAGTATAAAGTCAATTTTGATATACCTTCACTGCGTGAATTTCTGAGAAAATCTACCTCTTCTAATTGACTACGCGTAGTACACTCTCTAGCGGTCAACTTGGAAACATAAAATAATTTCCAGCTTTTTTTCTTGGCCACTTTTACTTTAAGACAAATTTTTCCAACATCATGGGATAAAAGATTTCTGAGATACAACCGGCCTCCTTTCTTAGTTGTACACCTGGTATATATTAAGTGAAATTTTGTTGATTACCATTTGTATCGTGAACATCACAACCATAAAAGAAAAAAATAATATAAATATTAAGTTTCTTAGGCTAAAAAGATCTTTTTATTGTGAACCATTGTTTTATAACAAATTACCAATTAATTTTCAGGAAAAAAATATGAGGATTTATCTGTGATAACACTAAGTATTTCAAACCTGGGCATACCTGAAGGCTCACACAATTCATAGACAGATCAGTAAAGCATGGAAGAGAAAAATTAATATTTATGATATTCACAATTTAAATGAATTGATACTTAAAACCTTCTCAACAAAATAAAAATGTATTACGGAATTATGAAGATTTTTATGAGATTAAAAAAAGCTATCGACACAAAAAAAATAAGTATATTTTCCAAAGCTAAGCGATGTAAAGGTAGCAGAGTTTAGAAAGGACTCGAATACCATATTCTATAAAAAAGACACAGTGACATTGAATTCTTATCTTTCATTCTTATAAGGTCGACTTGTATTATAAATGCCTTCTAATGCAGGTGTCTATGGAGCAGGAGCAATAAAACAGAAAATACTTACTGATTGGGTTTCAAAAATGCCAGCTTTAAAACATATTTTTCTGGGAAAAAATTGCCAACATCAAGAGATTCATCCGATCTGCTTTCAAGTCAAAATTAACAAGGGTCAAAAATGTACTTAAAAATAGTTGATGCATTAATATCATACATAATTTAACTTTAAGTTGGCAACTAGGAATATACAATTTGTTTCTGCCTCTTATCATATAATAGTTAAGGTCACTCCATCTAACATATTGAATTTTAATGCTTAAAAATGTAACATGCACATTGCAAGATATAAAGG
The DNA here is from genome assembly GCA_030620095.1 of Kuschelorhynchus macadamiae. NCBI lineage: Eukaryota > Metazoa > Arthropoda > Insecta > Coleoptera > Curculionidae > Kuschelorhynchus > Kuschelorhynchus macadamiae. The sequence continues at coordinate 199,892 of JAUTXW010000445.1, forward strand.
CCAACAATGGTCAAAATATTAAAGCAACAAAGAGCCTTTGATAAGTCAAAGTTAATGCCACACACCCATCTACCATTATCAAGCTATTTCATGATTAGAGTCAAAAATTTAATAGCTTCCTCCATAGATAGGTTAGGTAGGGTAAGATTTCATACTGACTTGGGTGTAAATATTCTTTGGCTCATAAAATAATCTAGTAACCTAGCATATATAACATATGTAAGTTTTTTATAAAATACTGATACTAAAGAAACTGGTACGTAATTTTGTGCATTCTTTAACTGATTAGGAAATATACCCTGAACAAAAGAACCACTTACATCAGTAAGGGGACTGCAAATTATATCATAAACCTTTCTTCAGACAACTCTTGGTTTTCATCAAGCCCAGTGGATGATTTGAGTGGAACCTGCAAGTGGTTGGTGTTATGGAGTTAAAAATAGAATAAAATAAAGACACCATTTTGGCTTTTGTCAGGATTAGATATTTCGGAATTTGTTGAATTTTTTGGATGTACTGTTAGGCTTACCTTTAAAAAAACACCTATTTCAACCAAAACATTTTTGGAGGAACCACTTTTATGCAAAAAAAAGCAAAATAGATAGAATTTTGGAAAACACTACATGGTTATAAATGTAAACTGACTCCACTGGTAATTTGAATTAATATTAACATGTCATGCAAAACGAACAATATATTAATATATAATAAGTGTTTTTTACTTTAAATTTTTAAAGAACTCATGTAAATATACACACATCTTAATATAACCTGATTATCAGTGTTGCCGCTGCCGCGCTGAGTTCTTGAAATGCACTGAGCAGAAGCAATAAAATGTACTAGATTGTACTAAAGTTTACGAAGAAGTGAAATATTGCCGTTTCTCATAGAATTCACTTATTTTTTTGAACTGATGAAGTTAAACAATTACGTTTTGCAAAGCATTTTGCAGCATGCATATAAAATATACTTGAAACAAAGAATGTAAATATTAAAACATAAGATCCATTATTTTTTTATATATATTATATACAAATTATACAATATATTTTATAATATATGCCAAAAAAACCAAACAAAAAAAAACAGAAAACTATTATCTCATTAGTCAGCGGACATGTAATTGGCGGAGTAGGAAACCACGCACCACTCACGAGTATGAAGTCACGTTGTCGTCGATTTATTCTGATAATTTGTATTCCGGGAATCAGCAGCACCGGTTTGCGGCGGTTTATGATCTTGGTCTTAAAAAATAATTTGCAAACAGTTTGTTCTGAAACTAGAGCATGGTAATATACATATCGGGCGATAATTTAAAAGACATTTAAAAATGTACTAGAATTAGGCCTGTTTTTGAAATGTTCTTTTGTAATTTGCTGTAGAAAATGTACAAGAAATAGTACAAATGTATTAAAATGGCAACACTGCTTATTATTATCTTTTTCTTCTACATAGAGGTGAAAAACTATCGCTAGTTAGGAATACTTACTGTATTTTCCCTTACTTTTATATAGCTAATCGCTGCTCTGCAGAATATATCAATTTTAACTAATATACAAAGATATATATATATATATATATATATATATATATATATATATATATATATATATATATATATATATATATATATATATATATATATATATATATATATATATATATATATATATATATATATATATATGTATATATCTTTGTATATTAGTTACAATTGATATATTCTGCAGAGCAGCGATTAGCTATACAAAATAAATGGGAAAATACATATAGTATTTAGTAAATGCGGAATGTGTTTTATATATTATATGTTAGCTACTAAATGGTCATTTTTTTGTTTTCTTTTAGAATATACAAAGATATATATATATATATATATATATATATATATATATATATATATAAAATATATATATATATATATATATATATATATATATATATATATATATATATATATATATATATATATATATATATAATACTAATTAACTATTACGACCTAAAACTAAGTTTAGTTGATGCACAGAAAATCTTCAATTTAGTCATAAACTTTCTTGTAATGACAATTTGCTATGTATTTAAATAATAAATAGGATATTGAGCCATTCTGCCTCCTTGAGCATCCGACCAGGTAAGTGAACATATGACACAATTGACAGCGTGCAACGAGTTTTCTCTTTGATGTACCAACAAACGAACGAAACTGTCCGCAAGTAGACGCATACGTTCGTCATTCGTATACTTGACGTCCACGCTAAGCGAACGCATACGTTCCTCGTCGTACGGCCGTATACGTCCACTAAGTGAGTACGTGGCAGAAGAAGAAACAAGCGGACGAGCATGTCCCCATACGTTCGTTATTCTCATCTAAGTGAAAACGTACCTTAATGTTCTTTGTACTTTACAATATTAATCATGAGTTAACACCGATACATCGATAGCGTTGTTTAAAAGTCGATACATCGATATTTTTATTAATTAGATATCGATGTTAAAACATGACCGATATATGGATGTTTCAAAAGATCGATGTATGGTTTGTATTCCTAACTAGCGATAGTTTTTCACCTCTATGTAGAAGAAAAAGATAATAATAAGCAGTGTTGCCATTTTAGTACATTTGTACTATTTCTTGTACATTTTCGACAGCAAATTACAAAAGAACATTTCAAAAACAGGCCTAATTCTAGTACATTTTTAAATGTCTTTTAAATTATCGCCAGATATGTATATTACCATGCTCTAGTTTCAGAACAAACTGTTTGCAAATTATTTTTTAAGACCAAGATCATAAACCGCCGCAAACCGGTGCTGCTGATTCCCGGAATACGAATTATCAGAATAAATCGACGACAACGTGACTTCATACTCGTGAGTGGTGCGTGGTTTCCTACTCCGCCAATTACATGTCCGCTGACTAATGAGATAATAGTTTTCTGTTTTTTTTTGTTTGGTTTTTTTGGCATATATTATAAAATATATTGTATAATTTGTATATAATATATATAAAAAAATAATGGTTCTTATGTTTTAATATTTACATTCTTTGTTTCAAGTATATTTTATATGCATGCTGCAAAATGCTTTGCAAAACGTAATTGTTTAACTTCATCAGTTCAAAAAAATAAGTGAATTCTATGAGAAACGGCAATATTTCACTTCTTCGTAAACTTTAGTACAATCTAGTACATTTTATTGCTTCTGCTCAGTGCATTTCAAGAACTCAGCGCGGCAGCGGCAACACTGATAATCAGGTTATATTAAGATGTGTGTATATTTACATGAATTCTTTAAAAATTTAAAGTAAAAAACCCTTATTATATATTTATATATTTTTCGTTTTGCATGACATGTTAATATTAATTCAAATTACCAGTGGAGTCAGTTTACATTTATAACCATGTAGTGTTTTCCAAAATTCTATCTATTTTGCTTTTTTTGCATAAAAGTGGTTCCTCCAAAAATGTTTTGGTTGAAATAGTTGTTTTTTTAAAGGTAAGCATAACAGTACATCCCAAAAATTCAACAAATTCCGAAATATCTAATCCTGACAAAAGCCAAAATGGGGTCTTTATTTTATTCTATTTTTAACTCCATAACACCAACCACTTGCAGGTTCCACTCAAATCATCCACTGGGCTTGATGAAAACCAACATGTAAATATATATACATATATATATATATATATATATATATATATATATATATATATATATATATATATATATATATATATATATATATATATATATATATATATATATATATATATATATATATATATATATATATATATATATATATATATATATATATATATATATATATATATATATATATATATATATATATATATATATATATATATATATATATATATATATATATATATATATATATATATATATATATATATATATACTGATCCTCCTGGTGTTGTGACATCCGATAAAAATTGGAACTTTGTGGCATCCAGCCGAAAGAAGGGACATTAAGAAAAAACAAAAATATGACTTTTATAGAATTTAAAGGAGATTTTATTTCTGTAAAGAACCATTAGATAACTGTTAAAACAATGATTAAATTTATACCATCGTTGTGACATCCATTTATGTCTAAAACACATTTGCGCAAAAGTTACGCTGAAACATCCGCCAAAATTTCGAGTAAGTTGTGACATCCCTACAGCCTTGCCAAGCTTTTATAACAGCATATAAACGAAACAGCATATTAACTCTGCGAATTAGAAAAAGAGGATCGATGTATTTGGCCCGAAACTTCACTGGCCCGAACAGGCAATGTTCCGAAAAGTCATTTGCCCGAAACTGCAATTTACCTCAATGATTTAAAACAGACACGGGCCCGAACAGTCGAAATACCGAAAATTCGGTCACTGTAAATGCGCTAAAACAGGCAATGGCCCGAAACTTCGTTTTACCTCAGTGATTAAAAAGCGCTATTGGCCCGTACAGGCAAAATCCCGAAAGAAGGACACCTGTATGCACGCTCATGACGGCGCTGTGGTCGAAATACTCCTGTCGTTGTTGCCAAACTGCCTTATTGTTTGGATAAACCCAGATATGACTTTATTTATTTTATTACGTAACCAATCAAATATCATGTCATGATAGTTAATGTTGATAATACTTATTAGTTGATCATCTCATGGTTTTCTTGATCAACATCTACTATTCGTTTATTTTGAATGTGATAAAATGTTTCCTTGGTTATGAGATTTATATTATTGTAATAATAACATAACAGAGATTTTATTAAAGCACATTTTAAACTTCCAACACTTAAAAATATCTTAATAATATCTGTAATGAATTTTTCTTGACATTTATTAGTTATTCACTGGACTTTTTTTAATTCATGTGACAGTACCGATTACTTGACAGTTGACAGTAAAAAGCGCATTGTGGCAAAAGCAATTTACAAATAAGAGTTTTACAATAATAATATTTTGACAAATACGTTTATGAAAAATTACATCAAACATTGCTGATTAAGAAATAAGTTTTAGGGAACACTATTCCAGAGTCCTGACCATATTAAATTATGCATTAGAATCCATTTGCGACCGATTTTGGTCAAAGAAAGCGACTTATCAGCCACAGAAAAAAAAGGTGCTTTATATTTACTGTGATTTAGCATTGCAGAGCATAATTAAAAACACTAATCCTTATAAATTTTGAGCCGGTATTAAAAAACACTCTCCTCTCATTACGAAAGACCTATTAAAGTGTTAATTTAATTTTCAGGTTGTATCTATGAGACCAAGGAAAAAGAGAAATAGATTAAGTAGATTTTGATAAAATATTAGCCAGCACATTGGTATTTATGACATATATAATAATTGACAAGATTTAGAAATAATATAATAATTCCACAATATTCTAGTCCAGTAACTTATAATTCTCTTTATCATTTTGGAAAATGTCTATGTAATAAAATACCTGATCATATAAAGCAGAGCCCAATAAAATCCAATTCCAAATTAAAACATTCTCTTACTGATTCTGCTCCTTACTCTATACCTGAATTCACAGAAAAGACATATATTTAACTCAAATGTAAGCAGTGATTAGGGGAAAACTATTGTTGCGGTACTTTATTTATATAGGTTAGTATTAGTTTTTTTATTATAGGCTAGTATTAGTATTAGTATAGGAAAATTAGTGTATTGCACAGCTGCTATGCTTTTCAATAAATGTTTCATTCATTCATTATCAAATTAGGTTTTTCATTTAAGTGGGCGATAGTTTTACTGGTATCAGAGAATTATTGTTATTAAATTTTATATTGGACTTTTTTATACCTATAGGTAGCAGTCCACCGTTTGATAAAACTTGGACAAAGGTCTGCATATACTTAAAGGTTGAGAACCGTTGGTGTATGCCAACATGCTCTAACAATTTTACATATTGTAGAATCATTTTGGACTGCCTAGAGATTTATTGTTCACTGCCAAAAAGAAACAAAAAACGAAATAGAAATACATTAAAAGGTTTAATTCGTAATCGAGTGAATTGTATTTGGCCTCATTATTTCATTAAAAAAAAGATTAAGCATTGTGGTATTTTTAAATCTTATGGTATCTGCGAGACTTAATAAAGGATTTCCAATATCTATTTAGCTTCCTCCAGGTAGAAGTTTAAATATTCCACCTTGTTTAAGAACTGCAATGTTTGCACCACAAGTTATTTAAACTAGAATTATTTCAAAGGCAAAATTCTAACTGAGGTCAAAGTCAAGTTTGTACAACTCTTTGAGTATATGGAAGTTGTTTACAAGATTTTACTTTTGTAAACGGCTTCCATAAACCTTAAAAGTCGTACAAACTAAGATAGCCTAAACTAAGCATATAGACTTAAAATTGACATCACAATAATTACATAATGCTTAACAAAAATATGTAAATGGTTAAAATTACAGTAATGTAGTAACAAATTGGACATCACAAAATAAAATGGCTAAAATTACTAATATAACAATAAATTGGACAGTTACAAGTGGTTGTCATAAAATTCCTGCAAACTGTAAAACGATTTTGCTATTAAAAAATGTTTTAAAAAACTTCTAAATAATTTAATGCTTGTTATTTGTTTTATACCAAGTGAAAGGTTGCTCTCTTTTGCAAAATAGAAATTGAATTAAACTGATACTGAGAGCAAAATCCCAAAATACTATATCTCAATCGGGTTCCAACCAAACTGAAGTAATCATTTCTAGCCATGTCACTTCCCAGCCCTTTCGAAATTATGTGAACTGCGTAGTATATATTTATATTGGATAGCGCGAAAAAATCCTCTTTTAATGACGAAATGGCGGCGGAAGAGATATTGTTTCTAAACTCAATATAGCGTTACTGTGTCGTCACCGATCGAGTTTTCGAAATATGCAAACATTTCGATTCATTTCCTATTTTGATACGTTTTACTAGTTTTAAATATATATCGTTATTTTTTTAAAATTAACATTAAAGTATAAATCACATCTAAAATAAAATGATAAATGCCTGACACACTACACCTTTGGTTTTTATTTCCAAGCACAAATTGAAATCATTCAGAGATATCTTTTTCAGTATAAACAAATACCAACTTTTACATAAAATATTTAAACCTTTTTTAGCACGATTGCTATTTTCACATTTCTTGCAACTATTTTGGTTTATACATGAGAGCATCAAATTGACATTGACATACTGCTTATCGATATCTATGGCGAATGTAGGAAAAATACCAGACAAACGAAGGAGTTATATCAAGAAAGATTTCTAAGGCGTGACGCTCCTTCGAGAAATTATTTTCCGTGGTTAATTTAACACATAAAAAAATGAAAATAAAATAATGCAGATGAAGATGCTAATGCCTTCATAATAAGCGGAGAAGTTGAGACAAATATTTTAGCTTATATTGAATATGATCTAACTGCTTCCGTTCGAGTGTTGGGAAACCAGTGTAATACCTTTCGTGAAAGTGCTAGGAAAATTTTAAAGAAGAACGGTTTTAAGTGTTATTATCACTTATACGAAAATGACTGAGAGGCGCTTAAATTATTGTAATTGGTTTTTGGGAAATTTTAATGTTAATACAGTATTCCACCATCAAATACTCTCCACAGATGAATCTAGATTTACCAATCTACCGAGATTGGTAAATCTTAAGCAGACAAAACACTCCCAATGTTTGTGCTTGAGAAAATTAACGACTGGTAAGAGAAGATGTTTTTCAAGAGCGTTTCGGAGTGAATGTTTGGTTAGGTGTAGTAAGACTGAACATCAGACAATTGAATGGTGGAATGTATTTGGGATTTCTTCAAAACCAAATTAAACATTTTTTGGAAAACTTGCATTTAGATGTGAATGATGGAATGATGTTCCAACAAGATGGCGCTCCAGCTCATAATTCAAAATCTGTAACAACGAACGATTTGGGGAGAATTGTCCAGTCAGTGGATATCTCTATATGGGGTTTTCTCAAACATAAAGTGTACATATCTCCTGCCTCATCTTTAGAGATCCTAGAAAATCGAATAAGACAATTAAGCTGTATAACCGGTAAGAATGGTTACAATAATTTTGTGGGTTTTCGTGGAGAAATTAATGAATCGCGAATAGAATTTTCTTAAGTCACTTTATTGACATCCATCATCAAAACTCTACTACTACTTTTTTACAAGGACAAAACATAATGTCTTTTTTTTGGACGGGGTGATACCATGGAATGGGATCACTCTTTCCTTTCGGAGGAATGTTCACCGTTACAACCTCCCCCTTTGCACCACATAAACGTCCTCGTGCGTGGGGCAACACAAAGTATTAAGAACAGCAGAGGCATTTTCTACTTGAACGCATCCTACGTTGTCGACCTGAACAACTGGGAACCTCTGCATTGGAAATTTCTTCTGGAGCAGCGCCAGGCACGGATACCACGGCATTTTCCTCTGGCGCTGAGTGGGGTCGATCTCGGCACTGTATTTGATTTCTAGGAGGTCTTCCTCTTCTTCGTAAGGGATCCACTGGGACAGGGGTTGTTTCTTCGGTCTCTCGGAATGGAGTTAAAGCAGAAACATGATACTTTCCCAGTGGCGAGTGAGGATTTTCTGGTGAAGAAATTTGATGGGTGGAGGGACTTACTTCCTTCTGTATCAAGTAAGGTCCATCACGTTTGGGAGTAAATTTTGAAGTAAACTGGCTACTAGCTTTACTGAGAAGATGTGTCTACAAGCACCTTATCTCCAACTTCATAAGTGACAGGGCGTCTATGCACATTTTTATAGACGTTTCGTCTATCTTGAGTGTGCTCGTGATTTTCTCGGGCTTCATGAAGAGTATTACTCAGAGTAAGTAGGTAAGGAGTAATTTGTGGAACAAAATTGTCATTCTGGGTTATGGCTCTCATATCACGGCTCACGTCGTCTGGGGTTCGAAGTTCTCGTCCAAATGTTAAGTACGCAGGGGTAAAACCTGTTGATTCGCACTTAGCAGTATTCATAGCAAATCTTACTGCTGGCAACTTATCGTTCCAGGAGGTATGATTTCCTGATGTAAGTATGGCAAGTTGACTTTTCATATCCCTATTTTTCCTTTCTACGGGATTTGATTCTGGATGATAAACAGGTGTAAGACACTGCTTAAAGCCTAGACAGTGAGCTACCTGTTGCATTACGGCACTAACGAACTGGCTTCCATGGTCGCTGATGACTCTTCTGGAAACTCCATATCTTAGTAGAATTTCATCAATCAAACACCGTGCACATGCTTCTGCGGTTGCATTTCGTAGGGGAAACATTTCTGTACATCGACTTGAAACGTCTTCAATTATAAAAATCCATTTGTATCCTTCCGGAGTTTCTGGAAGTGGTCCGAAAAGATCGATTGATACTACTTCAAATCGCTGGGATTGGATCGGAGTCTGTAAGAGACCTGCAGGTTTCAGATTTGTATCTTTAAATCTTTGGCATTCGATGCATT
>JAUTXW010000446.1:665000-737500 GCA_030620095.1 Kuschelorhynchus macadamiae
AAACTATAAAGTTAAATATACCTATTTAATAATCATAACAGACATGTATCCAGGGGGAGAGTCGATGGATTGCGAACCCCACAAAATTGAAAAAATATATACAGAGAAAGGACGGAAATTTTTTAACACGTGAAATCTAAGCAAAACGATCTGATATAACCCTCAAAATTTAACTATGTCTTAGAAAAAACGGTTAATGTTAAACTTATTTTGTAATGAATTAAACAAGTTATTAATAATTGAATTAATTTTATTATTCAAGACATTTACATCATTATTAATTTCATAATTCAGCGGAGCAAATAGTCCTGATACCCTTCAAGCAGTTTGTGAAAACTTGACTCGCCTGCGCTTTCAATGTTTGTGTAAATTGTGGTGGTGTGACCTTTTTTAACATTTACTTCTATTCTTTTATGTAGTGCAAAATTACAAAAATCGAAATGTTTTTTATTTCATATATATAATCATAAGTATTCGAATAAGATTGGACGACAATAATTACAAGGTTTATATCGAATTCAATTTTCAAGTAATAACACGATGGAAAAACAAAACTTTTTGTCAAGTATTCAGAGAACCAAATGAAGGCCGCCATAGATGCATGCAAAAATGGAATGCCGTTCTTAAGAGCCAACAAAACATTTGGTGTCCCCAGAATGACCTTTAAATATATTTTGTTAACAGGTTAGCACCTGTTGAAAGAAAAATGGGACCGGCTACAATGTTAACTACAAAAGAAGAAGATAAGCTTGTGTCATATCTTAAAGAAATGTCCAGACGTGGTTTTCTATTGAAAAGGGATGATCTTTTTCTAACTGTCCAACGGATTATCACTAATTCCGAAAGGAAAAATAAATTCAAAGTTTGACAAATTTGTTAAAAAGTTTATTATTTATTTCTGAAAGACATCCGGATTTAAGCATAGGTTAGGTTAGAATCCCTTACCATGATTAGGGTATCCGTTTTTGAAAAAAATTTAAGAACCTGGCATAAAGAAGTTGAAACTCACTCAATTAGAAGATAAAACTTGAAATTGACGTGTTAACAGATTTAAAAAAATTTTAAATTTGGAAATTCTGCATTCCAGTTGTGTCCATTCTGAAAAAGTTATTGGTCTGGTGGGGAAAAAAACAATTATGATCTGAAGAAAGGGAAAAAGACAAAGAAAATCCCTTACAGTTTTAGTGAATGTTCGAGCCGATGGCGTAATACTTTCTCCATTTATTGTCTTTTCATACACTAGATTACCAGCATACATAGCCTCAAATGTCCCTGATGAATGGGGCATTGGAAAGACTGACTCAGGTTGGATGACTGGTGAGTCATTTTATGAATATATAGCAAACTGTTCTTATGAATGGCTCGTAAAAAATAATGTGAAATTTCCTGTAATCATTTTCATGGACGGTGATAAATCACATTTGACCATGCATTTTAGTGAGTTTTGCACAAAAAAGAAATTATACTAGTTGCCTTACATCCTACTGCAACACATAGTATTCTGCCATGCGACGTTAGCGTGTTTGGCCCTTTAAAAGCCCACTGAAAGACTGCTGTGCATAGGTGGAAATTTGGATTTCGAAAGTGCGGGATTTTTCCGTGATCACCCGATGCAATTGATTACTCCAAGTGCATTAAAGCAAATCACAAGCCAGAAGATAAACATTTGAAAGCCAAATCCTTACAGGATATGCCACAAAAACCTATAATAGAGAAAAAGAACACAAATTTAAGTCACCTTAAGTATTTTGAAACATTTATTGATGAAGCGTTGTTGGCACAATTTCAAGAATGCTTTGAAGTTGGGGAATGGATTGGCCCAGAAAAATCGCAGGATTTATTCTTAACATGGCGAAGAATCAAAAACTGATAGTAAACCAAACGAGAGCCTTACAGAAGGCACCAGTAGACCACCTAATTTACCCGACAACATCTATGAATCACCACTAACTAAGCTTCAACCCAATCCCGAAATGTTTGAAAAGACTCCGGAAATTCCATTGAAGAGAGCTATGGACATAGTGAACAAATCACCTTTAAACATTGTAGAGGAAAGTTCAAATTCCAGTGTCGGTACTCCTTTTAAGAGAGCCTTATTTTGGCCAGAATGTTCTATCAAACAGCCATTGAAAAAGAAACAATCTGAAATATTGGCATCTGTAGCTACATCCAAGGAATGGAAAAAATATTTTTCCAAAAAAGAGAAAGACAAATTGGTTAAAGAAAAGGAAAAAGAAGATAGAAAAAATCAAGAGAACTTAAAAGGTTGGAGAAAAAGAAAGAGCAAGAGGAGGAAAGCCAGTTAAGAAAAAATCCCAGGAAAAAAAAAGAACCCGAAGAAGAATCTGAAGAGTCAGAGTTAGAAGAAGATATTCTATATGCAAATACATTTAGAGGAGGCGGATATTATTGAAATTGAAAAAATTACCAGAGATACCTCAACAGAAAGCCAACAGCCAGTGAAACAATTGGAGTTAAAATTAGAACATTACTATGATTTTTTCTAAGAGAAACAGTTCTTTATTGGGCGCATAACGAAACTTGAAGAAAAAGTGTCCTTGAAATTCCTAAAAGAAATTACACCTAACTCATTTGTTTGGCCTCTGCACTTGGATGTCGATACTGTCTGTAAACAATTTGTTTTTTATGGGCCCATAGAAATATTTGGTAATGAATCTTGAAAATGAAAATAAGAAGTGCCTACCGTCAGATGAAATTCAATTTTAAATGAACTAATGTAAATTAGTACTTAATTTTTTTTATGTATTTGTTTGTTTTCATTTATTACACTTCGTTATTTGCAGTCCAGTGTTTCTTTGCTATTTTATTTTATTTTGGTCAGTGACAACTATTGGGTATATGCTTTGACATCTATTGGGTTTTTAATTTTTTCATGGTGATAGCTATTGGGAACATGAAATCTGACAATTAAGAAAAAATTTAAAGTACCAAAATATTAATTTATTATAAATTTAGTGCAGCAGTCTTTTAGACACTGCCCTCACCTCTAGTTTAAGCAGTATCGGGTTTTCAAAAATCTTTTAGATGTGATGAAATTCTAATTATCCCAAAAACGTTCTCTTATACTGACAACTACTGGTACCACTACCCTACTGTTAGAGAAAATATTTAATCGCTATAGACATCTGTTGGCTACGCCTTCGATGGTAATTATTCACAGACTAAAATAACTAAAGTGTGAATGCATGAAGCTGAAAGCTGGGAAGTCTTACTTGAGTGCCCCGAGTGTGAAAGTATCAATAAAAGAAAGGTTTGTGTAATAACGCTGGAGTGTTTCCTTATTTCCATTGTTTCATTTTCCTTAGGTAGTCGTTTATTTAAATACTGCAGAGCCCAAATTTACGGACCTAATCAAATATTTAAGCTACGATGATCCAGCGGCCGTTTTTCGTTTAATAGGTAAGACGCTATTTGAGATGGAATAAATATTTGAAAAGCGATTTTGGCTCTCTCCACTCATATATTATTAATTTAACAGCAATGCGGCTTTGGCGCATAATTTCAAATTCATACCAAAGCTGATAAATGTCAATTATACAGTCAAAAGCAGTGTTATCGTGCAGGTCATACGATTTATCAACGACAAACTTTTTAAGTTTGTTTTTCTCTTATTACGTGTAATCATATCCTCCGCATACAATCCGGAAGATGAATTAGATAGACCTATGATATTTTCATAGGAAAAAAGAAAACATATAAATACCAGCAGTTGCAAAAATCTTTGAGCGATGTTACTTCAAAGTCAGATTGACAAGCCAGTGACAAAATGAGTAATAGAAAACAATTTTCGGGTTTTTTGCATCCACAAGCGACAAAAATGGTATTAAATCTAATAAAATATTACGAAAATGAAAATTCACGGGCCAATATCCAGGAGACAGTAGCAAATCAGGGGGGGAATCATGAGAATCAGTATAAGGATTGTGCAGAAAATTGTGCATAAAAAAAAGCATAATTTACTACCGAAGAAGATTAAGAAATGTACACGAAAAAAAAAGCCAAAGACAGAAGACTTAAGTGACAATGTAAAAATGGATGTTCGTAATGCAATTTACAATTTATACACATTAAAAACTTGTATAACCCTTCAAGTTTTAAAAGAAGCTTTAAAAAATCGAACCATAATGCAAATTGGACTAAAATCGTTGTAAAAAATTAATAAAAATGTTGGGTTTTCGATATAAAAAGGACTGTAATCGAAGATTTTTATGCGATTTGCCACATATAGCAAGTCAGCGTATCCAGTTTTTAAAGAAATACACGGAAAATGTTAATTCAAAATTTAGAAAAATGATATTTTTAGACGAGACTTGGATATTTTCTATTGGAAGTGGTTCGAAATCTTTGCAGGACGAGTCTGAAAAAAGGGACGTGGGACGGGAAAACGGTTCATCATTTTGCATGCAAGTTCTTCAACAGGATTTCTCCCAGGTGCAAGTTTACTGTTGTCTTCAACATCCAAAAGTATGGACTACTATGATAATATGAACTGTGAACTGTTTGAAAAGTGGTCAAAAGAACAAATGATTCCAAATTTAGATGCTCTATCTTTAATCATTCTGGACAATGCATCTTATCATTCAAGAATCTTAAATAAACAACCTACTTCATCCTGGAAGAAAAGTGATATTTATGACTGGCTAATAAAACAAAAACAAAATCCTTTACCCAATATGCTGAAACTAGAACTTCTTTTAATGGCAAAATCTATTAAAGAACAAACAATATATACCGTAGATGAAATATTACGGGAAAATGGACATGAGGTTTTACGACTGCCGCCATACCATTGCCAGTTTAACGCAATAGAATTAATATGGGCTGGGGCAATATCATATTACGAAAAACACGTGAACGATGGTGTTACATCAGATGAAGTGCAAATTGTTTGGCAAGATTCATTAAATTATATTACGCCGTAGTACTGGAAGAAATCTGTGGAGAAATTGATATGGGGTTGGTGGAATCGAGAACGAGTTCTAGATGTCGAAATAGCACCAATGATCATTGCGCCATTTGAGGACGACTCAGAAGCTGAGGCCTTTTTAAGTGATGATGATATTTTTAAGTCTATAATATTAAAAAGTTTCTGAAGGATTATATTAGTCTTTGACGTGTATAAATTATAATTTGCATTATGACTATCCATTTTTGCATTGCAACTTAAGTCTATTGCCTTTCGATTTTTTCGTGTATATTTCTTAATCTTCTTCGGAAGTAAATATATATATATATATATATATATATATATATATTGTTTTATATATATATATATATATATATATATATATATATATATATATATATATATATATATAATATATATATATATATATATATATATATATATATATATATATATATATATATATATATATATATATATATATATATATATATATATATATATATATATATATATATATATATATATATATATATATATATATATAATATATATATATATATATATATATATATATATATATATATATATATAATATATATATATATATATATATATATATATATATATATATATATATATATATATATATATATATATATATATATATATATATATATATATATATATATATATATATATATATATATATATATATATATATATATATATATATATATATATATATATATAAATATAAATATAAATATAAATATATATATATATAAATATATATATATATATATATATATATATATATATATATACAGGGGTGGCCCGCATTTAAATAAATGACACTGTATAAGTGGTTAGTTTTTAGGATCAAGCGGGGTTCATAATTTTTGGTGATTCATAATAAAATCTCACTTTCATTAAGTGGCTGTATAAAAAGAACATATCCTGATTGTCCTACTGATTCGAAACGCCTTCCGACTTTATTAAGGCGCTTGCCATTTTGTGTATTTTTGTTTTTGCCAACCAAAAAACATATTTAGCGAATTTTCTTATTTAGTCCTTAGGCATTTAATATATAAAATAATATTAAGTGGCTATCTTAATAATATTGCGTAATATATTAAAAAAAACTATTTTCTTTCTCCCTGTATATTTGTAAATAGCCCATCGATTAATAGAGAGAGATTTAATAGCTCGATAAAAGTTCGATAAAAGAATCACACAACATTTTGATATTCACTGTGTTTTCTGATTTGATTCATAATGTGGGTGACCTTTGGACCCGCACGATAAGACCGCATTCGACTATTTGTCGATCGTAACAGATACGTAGGTACCCAGGGAGAGTCGACGGATTGCTAACCCTCAAAAATTGTAAAAATATATACAGTGTAAAAGGGAAAGGAGTAGAAGTATAATGTTAAATATACCTATTTGATGATCCTAACAGACACGGACTCAGGGGGGGGGAGTCGATCGATTGCTAATCACCCAAAATTGTAAAAATGTATACAGAGTAGTAAAAGGGAAAGGATTAGAAATATTTTAACATGTTACTTATAAGCAAAACAATCTGATGTAACCGTCAGAACTTGAAAAAATAGTAAATATTAAACTTATTTTGTAATAAATTAAGCAACTTGCTAGTATTTGAATTCAATTTATTACTCAAGACAGTTACATCATTATTAATATTATAATTCAGCGGAGCAAATAAAAACTCCTGATACCCTTCAAGCAGTTTGTAAAAACTCGACTCGCCGGCGTCGTTTTAGTGTTTGTATAAATAATGATAGTGTCCTTTTCCAACATTTACTTTTTTGTTGTCTGTGTTGTGCAACATTACAAAACCCTAAGTGTTTTTTTTTAAATTTTTATATAGTAAAGTGTTTAAAATAGAAAAACCTTATTAAAAATGTAGAAAACACTCATAATGCCTGGTCCGGTACCTTCCTTCACAAGGAACTTTTATTGTTATGATAAGCACTTCTAGAGTTTACTGCAGACAATAAAAAGGCCTCTCCTACAACTGGGAAGAAGGCAGCGCGGTGTTATTACGTAGAGCACAACTGTTCCCGGCAAATTGGACTATATTCTGTAGTGTATTAAATAAAAAAAATGCATATTAATCAAGAGATAGGTTTCAGCTACACCACCAAGGCACCTAACCAAAAAGGCCGACTAATTCCTGGCTTATTGAGAAAAGTGAATATTGGCAAACATCAACAAAAAAACCTGACATGCGGTCTCCCATAATGGCCAATTTGAATACTCAAAAAATGAGATAAAAAATATTTTTTCGACAACTGCCTACTTTCAAGGGAGTGTTTTTTTCTTTTCTTCGAGTTTGTGACCTTATAATGAATTGCCTGTAACCCTTTTCAACGACTGTTTTTCATCGTAAGGAACCCTTAGGCGTCTAACCATTTCCAAGCTTTCAAAGAAAGAGAAGATGGCTAGCACCATTAGTATACCAATCTATAAAATAAATAAATAAAAACTTACCAATTCAAATATAAGTTCTTTCTCGTCCAGCTGTCTCAGTTCGTGCCGACTCCGCCTATGTCTCCGGCTAGGTGTCGGACTGGATGTAATAAGGTTTCCTGTCGGATCTTCTGTGGTACTAGTCAAAAAGGTCGGCTGACCGTCAACCTGAAAATTATTTTTTTTACAGAAAATGAAGTGCAATCGTTCGTAGGTTAGGGTGAAACATAGCTTTAAATATTTTTTCTCTACAAGAAGAATCTTTATACAGCCTACAGATAAAAGATACGATTTTTAAAATGAAGTATTGAAGGATAGAAAAAAGGCCTGCAAGGTATACACTAAAAAAGGAATAAATGTCGTTTATGTTTCGTTTTTCATGAGCTGTTTACGTCCACAGTTGATCTTAGGATAGACAACTAATCAGGAAAAGTATTTTTTGTCTTTTGAATGTCAGTAAATGTAGAACACTTGAATAGAAAAAAATCTATAACTTAAAAAGTACTCATAATTTGGAAAAACTGTTTTAGCAGACAAATTGATCTATCCGAGACCTTACTTTTTGGCAGAAGTTTTACAATTACGGACCCAAAGTAATAAGAAGTACTTACCAAGAACCAAATACTTTACATTTTAGAAAGTAATTGAGGTAACAATAACTCCTCCAAAGTTCATTCAATTAGGGGAGACCGGGGCTAGTTGGCGCACGGGTTAGTTGGCGCAACGTAGTTTTCACCACTTTATCATAAACATTGGCAACGCTGTTTGGGCCCTTTACACTTGTTGCGCATAATCAACATTACATACGAGAGTTCGCGTCTGTATCTCATGCGGTACGAGTGCCACGTCACGGTGTTTATTTTTTAATCATTTTAGTAACTTGTATATGTTTTAAAATCTTGTTTGTATCATAAAGATAAGTAGAGCCAGCTAAACAATAAATATTGCAAATTAAACTACAATTTATGTAGAATTATATACCATATTTACATTCACAAAATCTTTTGAGGTTATGCATTTTTGGCGCGAAATAAATAAAGGCGTGGTTTGGGGCAGGTTGTCTCAAAACAAATGGGGCAGGTTGGCGCTGCGCCAGCTTGCCCCGTTGCCAGATTGTTAGAATAATCCCTTATTTGTTTTAGTTTACCAATGAGAAATTATAAAAGAAAAACGGAACGTGCCAAATATTCTAATGAGGTGATGATAAGAGCAGCCAAAGAGGTACACACTTTACAACATTAATGTTTATAAACAATAAGTAAATCAGTTAAATGATTTTTTAGGTTTTGCTCAATGGACGCTCTAGAAGAAGCGTTGCCAAAGATTTCGGGATGCCTTCGAGATCGCTTATCCGATTTTGCGCCAAAACTAGTGTAGCTGAACTCGAAACTAACAATAATGCTGAACAGATACAAGTTCAACAGAACAAGAACAGCAATTAGAAAACTACATTACAAAATCATCTGACATTTATCACGGATTATCAGTTAAGGACGTCAAAAAGCTAGCCTATGATTACGCAACAGAATTACGTATTAATTGTCCCCCTTCCTGGCATAAAAATAAAATAGCAGGACCGGATTGGTTTTCCGCTTATCTTAAAAGGAACTCTGCACTATCAATTCGTTGCCCTGAAGCCACTAGTATTGCTCGTTGTGTAAATTTTAATAAGAATACTGTCTCAGCCTTTTTTGACAATTTAAAAATAGTTCTCGATCGATTAGGAATAGGTGCTGCAGATGTGTGGAATATGGACGAGACCAGGGTTACGACTACGCAAAAGCCAAACAAGGTTGTTGCACGAAAAGGCTACAAGCAAATCGGAAGAATAACTTCGCAGGAGCGTGGCACATTGGTAACGTTGGCTGCGGCTGTTTCTGCGCAGGCAAACAATATCCCACCCTTTTTTATATTCCCCAGGGTGAACTACAGAGAATATTTTTTAAATAACGCTCCCATTGGAAGTGCAGGCTGTTGTAACCCTTCAGGGTGGATGAAAGAACCCAACTTCGTAGACTTTATAAATCACTTTATTAAGTTTACAAAGTGTTCAAAAGACAAGCCGGTCTTATTGCTGCTAGATAACCATAGCTCTCATTTATCCATTGCGGCATTAAATTTATGTAAAGACAATGGAATAACAATGTTGACATTCCCGCCTCATACCTCTCACAAACTTCAGCCCTTAGACAGAGGGGTGTTTGGCCCCTTTAAAAAATATCTTAATTCTGCTTCTGATGCATGGATCACCAACAATCCGGGTAAAAGTATGACAATTTACGACATTCCAGGAATTGTTAAAGAGGCTTGGCCGCAGGCAATAAGCCCTAAAAACATAATGGCTGGCTTTAAAGTAAGCGGCATAAGCCCATTTAGCAAAGATGTATTTGATGAATCTGAATTTATGGCCGGATACTCTTTGGATAAGCCAATGTCTATAGCCATCAAAAACACCACAGAAAATGTAAGCTTAGAACAACCTAATGTGACAAACAAAAAGATTGACAACGAAAGTGTACTGTCGCAAACACTGCAAAATAATAATGTTCAAGATTCTCTTCCAGGCTGTTCCCACTGGAGTGACACCGGTAATGAAAAGATGAAACGCGATAGTCCAAAGAAACTTAAAATTATTCAAAACATTATTTTAAAACCACCGGATTTGAAAACTGATATTTTAGAAAAAATTAGACCTCTACCCAGAGTTCAGTTATCTGAAGACACCTCTGCTAGAGCCACGTCTCACCGAAAAAGAAAATCAGCAATTATAACCGATACTCCAGAAAAAGAGGCACTTGAGGAAGAACAACGTAACAAGAAGGTGAGCACTAAAAACATAAAAAGAAACTTAACTCTGGAAACAAAAAAGTCTTTAAATAAGAAAAAGAATAAGGTTAAGAAAAATAACAAGATTGAAGAAGAGGATGATTCAGATTATTGCTTTTGTTTAATGTGTGGAGAAGACTTTAAACATAGCAAGCCGACGGAAAAATGGATACGATGCACTGCCTGTTCAAGATGGGCTCACGAGATCTGCGCTTCTCCTGAAAACATTTTATTTTACCAGTGTATCAATTGTGATTCTGATGACGATTTATAATCTTTCCTTAATGTTTCTTAATTTCTACTTAAGTTTTAGTTTTGTTGCGTCTTATTATTCAAATTGTTTTTGTTTTTAGGTATATAATGTTGTGTTTTGTTTTGTTTAACATCTTGATAAGATTCTTTGACAGCTTGTTCAAGTTACCATTTCAAATAAATTATAATTTTAGTTCTCAATTTCGATTTTTTACTATATTTTGATAATGCGCCAATTTACCCCGCATGATGCGCCAATTAACCCCAACTACGGGGTGAATTGGCGCAGCTAACGTATGCAATGATGGATGTATTTTTAAACACATTCAGTAAACAAACTCATTAATTAAGATAGAAATGTTGTAGACAAGGCTCTATACTATCAGAATACGCAAAAAAAAATTTTTTTTAATTATCTCAAACTTTGTAAAAAATTTAAAAGTGAAATGTGCGCCAACTAGCCCCGGTCTCCCCTACTTATTACTTCCCTCGTAAAAGGGATGTATTGTAATCGTGAAAAAATCACCCTCCCAGGTTTTTACAGATCATCACGTTTTAGCTAACTAAAAAACTACTTCAAATTATGGTCAAAAATCAAGGGTCACAAGGGGATAAAACGATTACATTTTGGTAAAAATCCAATACGGTGGAAATATAGGAATAACTAGAAAATTATTGATCCAAATTTACTGTTTACTGTAAGTTTGCACAAAAATCAAGATTTACCTAGAAATCATCTGGTCAATTTTTGGTATGAATTCAAGATGGTGAAACAAAATGGCGAAACAAAATGGCGGCTTAGTAAGGTATTAAAAAAACCAGCATGAAAAAAACTACTTATTAGATTGATTTCAAATTTTGTACAAGAATTTAGCGTGATATAGAAATGATCTAGTAAAGTTTTGGTGCAAATTCAAGATGGCGGCCAAATAAAAAAATTTTGTTATCGTGAAAAAAGGTTTTTTTTAGCATTTGCATTTGATGGATAGTCCATTCAAATTCAAATGACCTGTCTTTGCTACTACATAAAAATCTCCAGAATCTTAAAAAAATACAGTTAAACAACACTGTACCTCCAAAACTAAGCCACTTTGGATTTGTCATGGAACCTCTGTCAATAACAATCCTGATATCATTTAGGAACGGTCTATATATGAAACCGAGTAAAAAATAGAGCAGGAAACCTCATAACTGATAACAGTAAAACATTAAAAAGAGAATAATATCGTATTACGAGGTATTTTGTTCAAGATTCTGATTTATTAATTCGAATCGAAATCTAAAAATCAATATTTAAAGAATGAAAATTATCCAAATTTCATAAAACTTGTTAAGCGTAATGATGTTTCTAGGAGTGAAATAGTGACATCTGTTATCCAGATGTGATAAACTGATATATGGTGAAGTTAAACAACCACCTTGTATATTTAAATGTATATGTCGAATAGAACCTGTCTACCCATATATGTTCTTCGAAAGCGCGGCAAAACTACCTACACCCGACCCGTTTGTATTAATTTGTGCCTCCGAATCCCCCAGCCTGTGCTAAAAATATGGGTCATAAAACTTTCAAGGATTAGACATCATAAATCGCGACAACACAATTAAGAACAAAAAAAAAAGATAAATTGAGGCAAAGCCTGCAATTCGTCTCACACTACCGCAGACACTGGAGTATTTCTAAAAATAACTCAGGCGGCTGAATGAAAACAAAGTGTCTCTTTGACCTAAGACACACCTAGTCTCGTTAAGTTAGTTTAACAATCAAATATAAAACTCGAAAAACTGAAGAAGCCAGTAAATGAAATTAGAAAAAAACATTTATTGTTACGTACCGTGCTGATCATCGGTTTAAGCAACCCTCCTCTTTCAAATTCGTGCGCAGAAATCTTGCGTACAGGCGTTGTGGCGCCTGAGCCCCCTCTGGACGACCCACCTGGAATTCCATGGGTTGGAGAGGATATTTCGGCACTTGACGATGCTGGGGTGGCGTGGGACACAAGCCAAGAATCGACAACTTGGCGCGTGGCTTTTCTGTAACAAGACAAATGGATTTCACATAAATAAGCAGTTTTTCAATATACCCTTAAATTTATAAAATCCCAATATTTTAAACGTAATAGGCTTTTTTTTGGATCAAAACGATATGTGACAATAAAACTATATAACAGAAAAAAAATCTAAGCAAATATAGTAAAAGTCTTCTTGGTAATTATTTAATTTTTTTACATGGTGATTTGATTTTAAGGCGCTAATCACGCAACCATATCTCAGTTATAATAGATTTTATCTTGTTTTTGCATGAGGTATCCGCCCTCAAAGTTCATAGTCACTCTAACCCCAGTTTTCACTACTTTTCTCTTTCTTTTTTTATAGAGACTGATGACTGCTTTATTCTTTTTAAATATTATTTTATTTTACAGGATTATGTAAGCAATAAAAAAGTAGGATAGGAAAGTGTGACTTTCGCAAAAAAAATAGAAAGAGAATAACATACATGTATGCACCGAACATTAACAAGACAAGAAGGAGCACAGTCCGTCGGAACTTTTATGTTGTGCTTACAATAAGGCGCCGACGATTTCAAGAAATTCGTCCGGTTGTGGATGCTTCCCTGTTTTTACGAGGTTCATGCAAACCGCTAGCGATTAAAACGAATAAACGTTTACTTACCGGGGTGATTTAAAAACGAGTTTAAAAACATCATAATTGTTATTCCATAATTGTTATTGTTTAATTGATATATCTTAATATAATTATAAAAATACTATTTGCAAAAATTAAAGAAAGGAAAATTTAATCAATAAGTAATAATGTATTAAGCGACAGGAGAGATTTATAGTTATAAAAATTAACAAATTAACAAGTTGCAAATAACATCTAGATCAAAATAGAGATTCGAATTACCTAATTATTACCTAAAATATATACAGGTTGTTCGAAATTAGAGGCCATCAAAGAGTACTTACCTAATAGTAAAATACGGGTAGGAGTAGTTATAGTACGGGAAACTAGTCAGAGGAATAAATCACGTATTTTTTAAGTGCCTTCGAGTGTACGCGCCTAGTATGTGTGGTACTATTTCCTCTTAGAATTGCCACGGAAGTCCACGTAACGACTAAGAGGTAACCGGCACCAAATTTTCGCGAAGTGTATAAAAACTTTGAAAATACATACACGAACCAGTTAATGCCAAAGGCGGTCCAGATGAATTAAAATTTCTGAATTATGATTGTCATTCGATACCTTGGCAATTGTAACGCAAACTTAAAGATTTTTAAGATATTTAATTTTATGTTAGGTTGCACTGATTGTTTTAAAGAATATCTATTTTTTATATCCCGGTTAGCAAATTGTAAAATAAACAGGCATCCTAACATAAAGACTTAAGAAATATTTATGGGGAAACTCTATATATAATAATAATACATTTTCATATAACTTTTTTAGTTTTGCTCCAACATTCTCGTGACAACTAATTTTATTAAAATTTTCAACAAAGATTGTTTCTAGTTGTTTGACATATTCTACAATATTACTAGGAGGTAAATTTAGACCTCCATAGTTTTTAGAATTCGAATATGCTTTAAATTGTAAAAAAACAACAGCTTCTTTTTGTAATGCCTTTTCATTATTATACATTTTTTTAATATATACTGTATACTACAGCACGTGCGTACTTGAAAGAGTTCTGTAGTCGCATACAAAAACTTTCAAAGAACTCTTTTTTGTCAGTATTGGTACATCGATATTTTTGTATTCTTGGATAATATGAGGAGTTATATTAAGCAAAACTTTATTAATATCTTGAATACAATTTGCACCTTCAACCTCATTAAAATATTTTTGAGTAAATAATTTCTTAAATGTCCTACAAAATTGTATTGGGGTTGGATTTCTCGAGTTTCCGCAACAATTTCTTATCAGGCCAAAAAATTTTCGAGGCAATCCTGATTAAGGTTTCGTGTTAAAAGAAACGAATAATTTTTGCTTTTTAAAGTTTCCCATAAAGATAAAACAGAGTTAATCGTAATTTTCCAAGCATTTATAAAATGCGTAGTATTATTTACACATTTTTCCACATATGTTACATTTCCATCGTTCTATTTTACCTCTACTAAATTAATTCATTCAACAAATGCTTTATTTGCTCCAAAAAATGCAATTATTTTTCTGTACCCATGAATGCGTTAATGCTATTTAGACGGGAAAAATTTAACAAATCAAATAAATCATTTATTGTTTGTATGAATTTTGCAGTACGCGTTGCTTCTGGAGGCAAAGCCTTAAAATAAACGTAGGTATTTAGGGCAGCTGAAAGAGAATGACTAAAGACTTGAGCTGCATATTTTACTTTCATTTTTTGAAAGCTACTAAGAAACATATGCTCGTCAGTAAGTCTAGGGCAAAGTCTACAAGCTTTTTTTTTATCGTCATCATAAAAAATATATAAGTAACTTTTATATTATCTACCCAAAAATATGTATGGTTTGGTGTTTAATGGAGCAGTTTGTTAACCAATTTTCTAAAATTAGATCCTTGATCTTAGACTGCCCCCATAACGTTAAACCCTACTCGTTTTTCTGTCTAACACTGTCAAATAATATATCTTTTATTTCTTCTGAGGGAGCTGTTGAATTATAAAAAAATAAGCAATCGGTTGCTTCCAACTCCTAGCAATACCTCGCGCCATTACAACTAAGGCAGTTTGGAACTATCTGTATTATTTCCTTCCTGAAAACCTATTATCTTGTCACGGGATATGTCATAAAAAATGAGATTTTAGACTAATTTCATTCAAGCAAATAATACAGTCCCGTTCTTTTTCTTTTATTATTTTAGCCCGAAATTCCAGTAACCGGAAAATTAATTAATTGAAACCCGGATTTATGATCCATTTTCTTGTTAAACGGTTTAAAGTACTTTTTGATGGCAACCTATACATTGTGGACATTTGCTTGTACGCCTTAGGTCCTAGAAAATATACGCTTAATGCAAATTGTTTGAATTCGTCTGTGTATCTATTTGTGTCTGTGCATTTTATTTCAGGACCAAACACAAAACGCTAAGTATAATGGCAAATGCTTATTTTAATTAAAAAAAAAATCAGTCTCACGCCGCGCCCCGGAAAATACAAAGACAACCGGTATATTTTAATCGTATACTCTACGACGGACAAACGGTTTATGCATCTCGCCGGGCAGCGACTTCCATGGATTGGAAAAGCATAGCATCCGATATGTCTTGTTAATGTTCGGTGATGTATTGTATTGTATATTTATATTGCAAAAGCGAATATTGAGAAGTATGTTTGGACTGAGATAAAATATTAATAGTATTTAAAATCTATATTTTACAAGCCGGTATTTATAATATATACAAAATTATTGACAAGTTTCAGAAAGCATGTGACGTAAATAAATATAAAACTCGAAATGCTAATAAGCTGTGCGTACCTCAATTTAACACGTTTCTAAAAAATCGAGAGCCAATATTTACGTTTCTTAGGGTTTATAATCATCTGCCGGATGACATATTGTCTATCATTCTCTCATTAAAGTTTCTTATGTCACTATTCCCTATTAAACTTTTTTCAATGGACAACATGGACAATGCCACCAAACGATCTTCAGTCGTAGCGTTTTTCAAAAATTTCCACAATTTAAGTCCATGACATATCTCACGTAAAAAGCACAACAAATAAAAGAGCATTTCTTCAATTACACCGTCATATCCAATTATTTCTTAAATATATTTCCCGATTAAACTGTTTTTTATATGATTTGCCTCGGCTAGATCCTTATTTCTCTATGACGATATCCGGTAATGGTCGTCTTTCCCGTTTTAACTCGATTTTCTCTTCATATGAATATTGAAAAAACCTTTTCACATTAATTAAATTATAAATAACATTCATATCGGACACTTTAAGAAGTTGTGAAAAAAGCGGTAAAAATTAACACAACTTTTTGCCGCATTTAAAACTTTCGAAACCAGAATCACTCCATTAACTACAACTGTACAGTTTTCCAGCTCCTCGTTCTATTAGTTTTGCCTTCACTAAAAAGCATTTGTGAGAAGACTGCGACGTGCCGATTAACATGAAACACTGCCGGTAAATTTATTTACAGCTCGAAATATTATATATATAGCTTGTCGTTTATTGGTCACTTCAAGGTTACAACGCATATCACATGTGTTTGCTGCGATCTGCTATTGGATAGGCCGCGACCAAAACGTAACTTCGTAGTGCAGCAACCACTGCATGCCGTCAAAACACGAATATAAGAGGGAATATGGGTAATATATTATGCAATGCTACAGAATATATATATATATATATATATATATATATATATATATATATATATATATATATATATATATATATATATATATATATATATATCCTTATATATATATATATATATATATATATATATGTTATATATAAATATATATATATATATATATATATATATATATCGTATATATAAATATATATATATATATATGCTTATATATAAATATATATATATATATATATATATATATATATATATATATATATTCTCGCGTCCGTATATATGGAGACCTGAAGCAAAATCATGGATTTTTTTCAAAACTTTATTTAACAAAATATAAACTTAAGGTTATATCTGCGCAGGCGTTGGTCGTTATTTATGTTTTCCGGATGGTGCTGTTGTTGTTGCGCTAACTGCCCTTGAGTTTTTGCGATTTTAGATTTGTCGATTATTGTCTTCCATACTGTTGGAAGTTTTAATGAATATATCGTCAAAACCTTTTATTCAAATCACCTTGTTTTTCAATTTCTATGGCTTCTCGGATTATTCTGGTCTTATTAATGTTCTATATTGGCAATCTCCCTACACCCATCGAAATTTATTTTATGGCCGGTTTCCTGATGATGTAGGAATAAAGCTGAGGTTGTTTGTTTATTTCTGATGCTGAGTATTATGCTCTTCCACTCTTGCTGATATTCGCCTGTTAGTTTGCCCTACGTACAACTTCTCACAGTCCTGGCACGGAATGCTGTACACTCCGTGGTTTTCCAGTTTGATTTTATCTTTTGGGTTTCCGAGTAGTTTACCTATAGTTGTTTGTGGCTTGTGTATTGTTTGTATGTTGAGTTTCCTCAGAATTCTTCCGATTCTGTCTGTTGTGCCTTTTACATATGGTAAGACTACTCGTTGCTTTCCCGGCTCATATTTTTTGTTGTTCATTGTTCGGGAAACCTGTGCATTAATAGCTTTCTCTATGGTGCGATTTGTGTAGCCATTTTTCTTTAAAGCACTAGATACTACGTTAAGTTCGTTTTGTCTCGTCTGTGTTTCAGTTAGTCGCACGGATCTAGATATTAGAGTATTTGCCACAGCTTGAATTTGTGCTGGGTGATGATGTGATTTTGCATTTAAATATCTGTCTGTATGTGTCGGTTTTCTATACACGGTGTATTCGAAATGTCCGTTATGTAGTTTTGTGACCAAAACATCTAAAAATGGTAGTTTGTTGTTTTCCTCTAGCTCTAGAGTAAATTGTATTCTGGGGTAGATTGACCATGTTGCCATATAATAAATATGTCATCCACATAACGAATCCATAATTTGGGTTTTTAACTTGCTTTCTCAAGAGCTTCTTTCTCGAAGTATATCATAAATAAATTCGCGACTACTGGTGATAGCGAGGACCCCATTGGAGCACCATCCATTTGTTTATACATTTGCCCGTTGAAAGAAAAATAAGTATTTTTGAGGCAATGCTCCGAGAGATATCCTACAAGACTATAGGCCTGTTCCAAGGGACCCGACAACGTACCTGGAAAAAACAACTAAAAATAAAATAAAAAGTTCACCAATAAACCCCGAAATTCAACAAAAAATCATACCACGGGAAAAGTTGAGCAGATGTCCTAAACTCTATGGTTTACCAAAAATACACAAACCAGGGGCGCCTATCAGACCTATTGTTAGTGCTGTTAATTCGCCGCTACAAAAACTGGAGAAATACCTTTCTAAAATTATGCAACCAACTGTAGAAAAAGCTGATTCATTTGTAAAAAACTCGGAGCATTTCACTCGAATTATACGAGATATCGTCCTTGAAAAAAACTATATCATAGCAAGCCTAGATGTCAAATCGTTATATCCCAGTATTCCAATCGACGAAGCATTGGACAAGATTGCTATGAACGAGGATTTCCAGGCACATATAATAGAACTCTCGGAGCATTGCCTCAAAAATACTTATTTTTCTTTCAACGGGCAAATGTATAAACAAATTGGTGCTCCAATGGGGTCCTCGCTATCACCAGTACCTTATATATATATATATATATATATATATATATATATATATATTGAGAAAGCAAGTTTAATACCCAAATTATGGATTCGTTATGTGGATGACATATTTATTATATGGCAACATGGTCATGCAGAGCTCGAAAAATTTCTGACTCACGTAAATTCAAACCCCAGAATACAATTTACTCTAGAGCTAAGGAAAAACAACAAACTACCATTTTTAGATGCACGTTTTGGTCACAAAACTACATAACGGACATTTCGAATACACCGTGTATAAAAACCGACACATACAGACAGATATTTAAATGCAAAATCACATCATCACCCAGCACAAATTCAAGCTGTGGCAAATACTTAATATCTAGATCCGTGCGACTAACTGAAACATAGAAAGTTTTTGAGACAAAAAAAATTGAAGGTAGTATCTAGTGCTTTAAAGAAAAATGACTACACAAATCGCACCATAGAGAAAGCTATTAATGCACAGGTTTCCCGAACAATGAACAACAAACAATATGAGCCGG
This sequence comes from Kuschelorhynchus macadamiae, assembly GCA_030620095.1. NCBI lineage: Eukaryota > Metazoa > Arthropoda > Insecta > Coleoptera > Curculionidae > Kuschelorhynchus > Kuschelorhynchus macadamiae. Next base: position 684,356 of record JAUTXW010000446.1, read on the forward strand.
GAAAGCAAAGAGGAAAAGTCTTACCATATGTAAAAGGCACAACAGACAGAATCGGAAGAATTCTCCAGGAAACTCAACATACAAACAATACACAAGCCACAAACAACTATAGGTAAAGTACTTGGAAACCCAAAAGATAAAATTAAACTGGAAAACCACGGAGTGTACAGCATTCCGTGCCAGGACTGTGAGAAGTTGTACGTAGGGCAAACTAACAGGCGAATATCAGCAAGAGTGGAAGAGCATAAACTCAGCATCAGAAATAAACAAACAACCTCAGCTTTATTCCTACATCATTAGGTATAAAAACCGGCCATAAAATAAATTTCGATATATGGGTGTAGGGAGATTGCCAATATAGAACATTATAAGACCAGAATAATCCGAGAAGCCATAGAAATTGAATAACAAGGTGATTTGAATAAAAGGGACGAATCATTAAAACTATCAACATATGGAAGACAATAATCGACAAATCTAAAATCGCAAAAACTCAAGCGCAGTTAGCGCAACAACAATAGCACCATCCGGAAAACATAAATAACGACCAACGCCTGCGCAGATATAACCTTCGGCCCCTAGTGGGGGTATAAAAGGAAGCGTCGCAGTCACCAACACTCCATTCGGACGCAAAATTTTTGATGAGAAAGAAAGCTTCAGGAAAATGCCAAATGTGACTTTGGCGAAACGTCAGCAAAACTGTTCTTTCAGAACGACAGTAGTGAACGGATGTACACTCCGCTTGATGAAAACACATATATATATATATATATATATATATATATATATATATATATATATATATATATATATATATATATATATATATATATATATATATATTGTATATATATATATATATATTGTATATATATATATATATTGTATATATATATATATATATATATATATATATATATATATATATATATATATATATAGATATTGTATATATATATATATATATATATATATATATATATATATATATATATATTGTCGCATTCTATATATATATATATATATATATATATATATATATATATATACATATTTCAAGTCATCGGCCGTCAGTGTATGTATTCCTGTGCATTAAACCTTCTTGACAAGGGACACGGACAGTACAATTTGGAATATTTTTAATAAAAACAGTAAAATTTACCTCCTCAAAACGGACAGATGTTCAGCTAATTTTTGAAAAACTCACATTTAATGCCGCAGCAAACTACCGATTATTTTTATTGCACATTATGGGCAATATTTAGATCTATGATAATAAGCGGCGCGGAGCCTACCTATTGTTAATAGCACTAGTTTAACAATAGGCTGGCTTATGCTGTCTGGCTTGTAGGTAAACTGGGGTGAATTGCATAATAAATAGATCACCTTATTTTTATAAAATGTAGTATTCATCAATAGAATATCTTAGTTTTGATGTTATTCTGGTGCGATCAATATGTCTTCAAACAAAAGAAAGTTTTTGAGTCTTCAAGAAAAAATTGAAATAATCCAGTAGGCGGAAAAAAACAAACTTACTGTTAGAGTATTAGCCGAAAAATTCTGTGTAGGAAAATCTCAAATTAATGATATTTTTAGAAACAAGAGCAATCTTAACAAGCAATTCGTTGAGACCGGGAACATGAAAGAGGAAAAGCAATTTGCGAAAACTGAGGGTGCTGCCATAGACCAAATTGTCTACGACTGGTTTTGTAAAGTACTCTCCAAAAACACTCCACTATCCGGTACAACAATAAATGAAAAAAACACAAGAAAGTTGATGGTTTTAAAATATCAAATGGATGGTTGGAGAAGTTCTGTCAACGTCATAATATCTCTTTCAAACCCATCTGTGGCGAAGCAGCGGCTGTAGACTTGATTCAGGTAACTGATTGGCGGACGAATTTATGTGCTATTATCATAAACTACGCACCGAGAGACATTTATAACGCCGATGAAAAGAGACTTTTTTCCGCGCATTACCAAATAAAACGTTTTCTTTATAAGGCGAAACATGTGCTGGCGGGAAAGCGTCCAAGGAGAGACTCATTATTTTACTTTGCTCCACTATGAATGGAGAAATATAAAATGCACTGGTGATTGGAAAAAGTAAAAAAAACTCTGTTGTTTTAAAGGATCAAGCGTGGAAAAATTGCCACTTGAATGGTACTATAACAAGAAAGCATGGATGACAAGGGATATAATGTCGGATTGGTTAATGAAATTTGACCGAAAAATGCAAAGGCAAAACCGAAATGTACTTTTATTTTTGGATAATGGTGCATCTTACCCAAATCTAGAGATAAAAAATGTTAAAATAATTTTTTTACCGCCAAATAGGACATCATATTACCAGCCATTGGACCAGGGCCTGATTCAAAATTTGAAAAACCACTACAGAAAGTTTTTAATCAAGCGACTTTTGTCATCCATGGAGTATTCTGAACCTACCGAACAATTGGAGAAATCCATAAATTTTGTAAGTGCCTTGATTTGGATTGTTACTGCACGGAAAAAAGTCGAATCCAAAATCATCAATAACTGCTTTCGCAAAGCTTCGACGAAATTCTCGAGGAAAACGTTGACTATGAATTATGTAGAAACATCAATGTATTCTCTTCCGACTTAACTTCATATTCAGAAATTGATGAAAGTTTATTCACGGAAAATCCTAACATAAGTGTACGTGAGTGCATCAGTGAATTTTAAAATAGTGAGTACCTACGTCTACGTAGAAGTTGCGTCTAAATTGGAATCTCAAATTATTAAAAATAAATTAACTAGTTTAAGGCAAACAACACTTCATAATTTTCTTAAATAGAAACTTTTTATAAAGTAGAACTGTCTCAAACTGTATATGTAGGTAGTATGATATTTTATATTAGGTACTACAATTTTTATTGTATGCATATATGTATGTAAAAGATGTTGGTGTATATGTAGTAACAATTGTATTAATAATTTGTACTAAACACATTATTCTTTACTTAAAACTAAAATATGTTTTTTAGTAAAATTACATTGGTAGGGGAAAACTGGGTAAGATGACGAGGCAGGTAAGTTGACGAAAAGCCAAAAAAATATTCCGATTAACGAGATACTTAGCTAATACTTGCAGCATTGGTGGCGCTGCGATCAATCAGTTGGTGCTGATTTCTTATTTTGTGTTTTCGAAGTAATCGTTGCAATTTCGAAGCAGTGAAAAATATTGTTTTGTGTCGAAATCATGTAAGTATTTTAAAATAAATTGTGATACACCACAAATATAAAGTGTTTTACATAGTTTTGATAAATATAATCACAAAATTTGCATGTTTTATAATATTTTTATCGCATAATATACCTTTTCTAACTGGCGGGTAAGATGACGAGGCTAATATGGCAAATTCGTCATCTTACCCGCCGCATTAATATTTCTATTAAAATTTTACTTTCTTTTGCAGAATGCCCAAATATCAAAAGAAAACAAATCGCCGATCATCGAATCACGATTCTAACATTGAGAGGGCTATAAGTGAAGTTTTAAAAGGAAAATCTTGTAACAGTGTTGCCGACGTTTACAGAATTCCCGAAGCCACTTTACGAAAATATGTGAGGAAAAAATCAAATGAAGAAGACTTGCCCGTTCAGAGATACTTATAGTGAAGAACAATCGCAAGAACTCTACGAATATGTAAAAAATGTCGACAAAAGGGCTTTTGGTCTTACACTAATACAACTAAGGCAATTAGCATTTCAATTTGCCGAAAGAAACAAGACTCCTAACCATTTCAATATCGAAAAATAAATGGCCGGAAAAAACTGGGCTATTATTTTTGCAAAAAAATGGAAGCTAAGTTTAAGAAAACCGGAATCTACGTTGGTTGCAAGACTTCTTTGTCTTTGATAGAATAAGAATGGATAATGAGCTACTTCATGGAGCACCTGTAGGCTCTTCAGGTTGTGCCCAAAAAAACGGATGGATGGACTCCGAAATATTTCTTAAATACCTACACCACTTTAAGAAATATGTCAAACGCACCCCCCAAGACCCTGTAATTATATTTGTAGATAACCATTCCCTGCAAGCTATAGACATTGCTAGGGATTCTGGAATTATAATGGTGGGATTCCCCCCTCACACTACTCAACGCCTTCAGCCAACGGATGTCTTATTTTTTGGCTCGCTCAAGACATATTTCAGCCAGGAATGCGACTTTTACATGATAAACTATCCAGGTACGACAATAACGGACAAAATTATTTGTTGTTTCATCCAGGCTATGAAAAGGCTGCTACCATCGCCAACGCCGTTAACGGATTTAGACGCAGCAGTATTTTCCCCTTTAACCACAACATATTTGACGAAGCCTATTTTGCACCATCGTTAACAACCGAAAGACCTGATCCAATAGGTCATATAAATAATGCCACTGCCAGTGGACTTGGCACAAAAAAAGCAATTTTGGAACCTGACCCGGTCAATATTATCAACGAAACTGATGTCGATTCAGATGCCGAAGACAATGAACGCCTTATTAATTTGGTAAGACCAAAATCGTTGGGAATGGAGCCAATAACATCGGATGATACCGACGTTGAAGACAATCAACCTCTAATTAATTTAGCAAGACCGAAATCTCTGGAAGTGGAGCTAATAGCTTCAGATCAGAGAGGCGTCGAAGACAAACCATCCCTTATTAATTTTGGAAGACCAAAAACTTCGGAAGTGGAGCCAATAACTTCGAAACAAAATAGTAGATCAAAATCAAGCGGGACCGAGCGGCATACCCAACCCAAAAATTCATAAAATGGGGAAGAGGCAGCAGATTTTCGTTAACGACGATTCCACAAATTCGAAAAATGAGGAACTTAAAAAATCAAAAGAGTGCAGAGTATCAGTAGAAGAAATAAGGCCTTTGCCCAAATCTAACAGAAGGGCGTAGTAAAAAGAAAAAAAATAACGGTTGGAATAATTACGGGTACCCCTTTAAAAACCAAACTAGAAGAGAAAGCAAGGCTCGCTTTGGAAAAAGAAGAACGAATAAACCAAAGAAAAAATAAAGGTAATCAAGTAAAAGAGGCTCATCAAGGCGGGAAAATTAAGAAAATAAAGAACAGTGTGAAACAGAAAGAAAAAGAAGCAAAGGGTGAGTGTGAAATCATTGCTTGTCCAAAGTGTCAAGAAGCATATGACGAGCCAGAAATAAAGGACTGGATACAGTGTACTTCTTGTGAAAAGTGGTGGCATGAAGAATGCAGCAATTTTAATTTAATTCATCAATTTGTGAGTTTTGTTGACTTGTCATCTTAACCGCAGTTTCGTCATCTAAAGCGCATTCCATCGTCAACTTATCCGACGTCTTGGGTAAGATGATGAGTTTCAACCTTTTCAAAAATATTGTATTTTTCTTAGTTATAAGTAGTTAATGTGATTTTTGACATTTATAAAATCTAGCTGATTCATGAAGCTTTCCACCAAAATAAAATTCGATTAGATTATATGTGCTTTAAAAAAGTTATAAGATTTTTTTGCTTAACCTCGTCAACTTACCCAACTTTCCCCTATTTAATTCGTTCACTCTCCACAACGGTCACCTCTATACAACGGACAGTGTCTGTGGCACGGCTACCGTCCGTTGTTGAGAGGTTTCACTATATATATATATATATATATATATATATATATATATATATATATATATATATATATATATATAAGATTGCTAAGTATTTGTTGCTGAACATACTCTGATTATACTTTGCCAAATGTAGGATTTGTCAGGGCACAAAAAAATAAAGCTATACATTTTGCAAAATCCTCTGCAAGTTCTATCTCAAATTCATAACGCTTATATATACGACATATAAAAAATCATCACCGTCATTCTGCGGTATATTTTATATAATGAGGATCGAGTTTTTAAGCCGAACAAAAAATTGCATTTTAGGTTTCATCGAGGTTACGCAAATATTTAGACATTACTTTGTAAACCTCAGTTGTAACGCCGGAATGAATCCCAAATGGGGATTATGGCACGCGTGATATTATGTGCTTCCGGAAAACTGACTTCCCGAGAGATGAAAATATATTTACTTTGTATGAAATAATACTGAGGTGGAGGAACAGTAATTGGATTTATTTTGTCTGGGGATAAATTCGGTTTTTGTGCTGTGTCCTAAATACACAGAATTATATTTTTACCATCACTGAAAAGTCAAGTAATAAATACCATAGATGTACTGCGAGTAGATCCTCAAAGAATAAACGCGAATGTGGCAATTTTACGAAGCTAAAATGTAAACAAGGGCGAACAATTATGAGCGTGCGCAGTGAAAATTACGTGCCTGCTAATCGAGAAGATATATATACTTCAAAATGTTTTTGGAAATTTTGGTTTGCACTATGCAGGGAATAATACATTTTTGGTCTTAATTGAAACGCATATACCTTTTTTAGTCATTTGTATCAACGTAAAAAATTATACGAGCCAAAATAAACGTTATCTTAAAAATTTATTAAGCCTTAATTTTTTTAAAAGTTTTTAGATGTGAGTAATTTAAAAATTTGATGGTTTTTGATAAATACAATATTGTATACAAATTATTATTTAAGTTGCAATATTGAAATTATAAAGAAATAAATTCAAGAAATCAGTAGCTTTGTTTTAAATAAATAATAAGTAATAACAATGAACTGTAATAAATAAAACTTAAATATTACACAGTGAGAAATAAGAGAGATCTCCGGATTAATTTTTCATTTAGGTAGAAACTGAGAAAAATATCTTATAACCGGAGTCAAACTTGTTTTGTCTTAATTTAGCAAATTACTAAATATTTTATTCATTTTCTTATCCGAGACTACTGGTTATATCATTATTAATTCAATAATTAAGGTTTTTTAACAAACTTTAGATTGGCTCTATTTATGTTCGTGTAAATTTCGGATACAGTAATTGTACTACAGTGAAAATACCTGTTTGGTATAAAATGTTGTGCATTTAGATGAATCGTGGCAAAACACACATTTTGTTGTAACAATTTATAGGTAATGCGTCGGGTAATGCATTTCAGACAGAAGAACATTAGAACAAGCAAGAAAATATCGCAATAATTTTTTTTCCATAATTTTTTTATATGTGGAGGGGCTAGAATATTTTTTACGACTTACTTAAATTTTGTATACTACATCAATTCTCTTATCCTTCATAGCAGCAAATTTATTTATAACATCCTCATAAAATGGACGAGTTGCCCTAATCTCCTCCAGGAATTCCTTTTGAATTGAAATATTGCCAAGATAAGTAAGTCTTTCTTGGGATATTGTATATCTTTAAATAAGTTTTTACACATTTGAAGCAAGAAAAACTTCTTTCCACTGAAACACTTGTCGACGGTATTGTCAAAATAAGGAAAAACAATTTATATGCTTCTAAAAATATAATCTTATTTTTTTCATTTCCATTAATATATTCCAATATTTCATGGCAAAAATAAGACCAAGCTCATTTTTAAGTCGTTGACTTTTTGAAAATATTTCCCCATATAACTGTAACAAATTTTCAAACAGGCCAGTCGGAAAATTTAAACTATATTCCGAAAATTTATCAGAAACTGCTAAACATGAAAATGTAAGTTTTTCACAGTCTTGAAATCTTAGTGTCATTTCCATTAAAATATGGTCCAATATTTCATAAGAAGGGGTTCTATACTTAGCCCTAATTTCTTCAGGTAACAACACCATAAATAAATATAACACAAACAGTTAACGGCACAACCGAAACCTTAGCAAGCTCACGTTTAAGAATTTGCTTTATCAAGCATGGTAGTAAAGAGAACAGTTACAGAGCGCCTCACGACAGCGTTTTATATTGGATATGCAAAAATGAATGTCAAGCGATTTTTTTAGAAGAACGTCAAATAGTACGTCCGTGATTGAGAAAATGTCATTAAACACTAATGCCAGAAACTTGAATTCAAAATTGTTCATCTCACCTAAAAATCCTTTCGCAAGGCAGATTGATTTTTCTGCCTTGTCACAGTATGCAATAAATTCAAAGACGTCTTTTAATTTATTCCAGTCTTGAACATTTACATTTACTAACTTCGAATTTGAAGTTGTAACAACACCATAAATAAATATAACACAAAACAGGCAAGTTAACGGCAAAGGAACACACCGAAATAAAAATAAACAACCACCGCAAACTGAACGACACGTGGGTGTAGTGTACTGCGCCTGTAATTCACCGAAAGCGTTGTATGGCGCTGGGCTCGACGTCATCAAGTACGCGTTGTCATGGCAACATAGTAGGAAAATCGTAAACTAAATATAGCACCCCCAGCAAAGTCCAAGCGGTTTGCGCCACTGTTATAGTTGTTATAATAAAGTTCGATCGAAAGTTTTAAAAACACATGCCGCCAACGGTCAAGTAAAATATTTATTCGAGATGTACAGGGTTTTCCCGTATATTTTTCCACACACCTAGAGAGTTTATTTGAATACATAGGGAAATGTCGTAAATACAAAAGTTGCTGGGTTTTTTATGAAGATTTAGAATATTATATCATAAGTGCCAAATATTATTGGAAATGTCAAATTTTGACAAGTTGTCAGTTTTTTTAAATGAAACACCCTGTATATTAAATCATATTTTTGAAGATCTTTTTTTTCTAATTTCAAATATATATATATATATATATATATATATATATATATATATATATATATAATTTTATTATATTCTGTCAATTAGTTTTGGCTATATAAGCGTTTAAATATTAAAGAAATGGTAAGTTAATTTGCGCTAAAACATAGTGAGCCATGGTCAAGACAATTGCAATGAACGACGCCTTTTTGACGTCTACCGGTCAGAAGTAATTATTTGCGAGCATTTTTAATATCTAATACGTTGGACGATGGGTTATTCGGAAGAAGAGAAACTCGACATGATAGAATTATTTTATTTACATGGTAAAAATGCATCGATAGCTCGTAACGAATATCATAGACGGTTTCCAAATAGACCAACACCGACTTGTAGGGCAATATTAAACATCGCTAAACAATTGAATGAAAGAAAAACACTTAAGCGAAAAGTTAGAATAGTGGAAAGAAACGCTGAAAAAGATTTAAATATTTTATTATATTTTGAATGTAATTTTGAAACTTTTGTATTAAAATAATTTATTTATTCTTGTTTTAGAAAATCCTGAGCGCTCAATTCCCGATGCAGCCAATTTTTTTTAACAAATCATGGCATAAAATCCACTCAGTTCTAAAACATTATAAATATAAGCCATATAAGTTTTTATCTACCCAAAAATTAACCCATCAAAATAAAATAGACCGATTACACTTCTGCCAAGAAATAGAAAGACGGGTTATGATGAATCAACTAAATCTGTCAAACATAATTTTCACTGATGAGGCAACATTTACCACTGGAGGCATGTTTAACTGTAAAAATAAGCATTTTTGGTCAAAAGAAAACCCGCGAGCTCTTCAGGCGGTCAAAATTCAGGGAAGAAGATCCCTACATGTTTGGTGTGGCCTTCTTAACAATCATGTTATTGGACCTATATTTTTAAATGGGTTATCTGAAAAACAAGATATACTATAATAGGCCAAGAACCGTCTACGCTTTAGAGCAAAATATAGTCCAAACAATCGACGATTTAAACACCCAATCACCTCATTTTATCTACGCATCCATACACAGAAAATTTAGAAGTAATATTCAGAAATGCATTATAAAGGAGGCTATATAGAAAACCAAAACTTAGTTCTTTAAGCTAATATTATTATTTACCTATTTTATATTATTGATTTTTTTATGATGTTGTTTCTTTCCACTATTCTAACTTTTCGCTTAAGTGTTTTTCTTTCATTCAATTGTTTAACGATGTTTAATATTATGCTACGAGTCGGTGTTGGTCTATCTAGAAACCATCTATGATATTCGTTACGAGCTATCGATGCATTTTTACCGTGTAAATAAAATAATTCTATCATGTCGAGTTTCTGTTCTTCCGAATAACCCATCGTCCAACGTATTAGATAATAAAAATGCTCGTAAATAGATACTTCTGACCGGTAAACGTCAAAAAGGCGTCGTTCATTGCAATTGTCTTGACCATGGCTCACTATGTTTTAGCGCAAATTACCTTACCATTTCTTTAATGTTTAAACGCTTATATATCCAAAACTAATTGACAGAATATATTAAAAGTATATATATTTGAAATTAGAAAAAAAAAGATCTTCAAGAATATGATTTAATATATAGGGTGTTTCATTTAAAAAAACTGACAACTTGTCAAAATTTTACATTTCCAATAATATTTTCGCACTAATGATATAATATTCCAAATTTTCATAAAAAACCCAACAAATTTTGTATTTACGACATTTCCGTATCTATTCAAAGAAACTCTCTAGTTGGGTGGAAAAATATACGGGAAAGCCCTGTACAGTTTATTTTTTACCAATAAGGTGAATAAATGAATGTAAAAACTAAAATTTTAAGAGATATATAATAAATATAGTTAAATGTTCGCTTGTTTATTTTTTCTGGTAAAGTAGCACTTCACCTACTTCACCTGAATGGCCGCCACTGACGCATTCAGTAAAAGCAACTAATTTCATTAATTTTTTTTATTTCTGGGGTCATATCAAGACATTAATGTACCATAGTGGTAAAATTCTTACGAAAAAGACCTTCACAATGGAAGATTTGCGGCAGCGTAGCAAATAAAAAAACACTTCAGATCAGCACAGAATTTAAAAAAGTCATCTCAGTAATTGTAAGTGTTTCTAATAATAATTTTAACTTATTTACAAGCATTGTTTTCTTAATTCAAAAGAAAAAAACTAACTCAAATCCGGTAAAACATTCAAATAAAACTGTATAATGATTATTCATCGATTTTAAATAATACCTGAATGGCAAAAATTAAGTCCGATATCTAAATGAAATACAATAATTGTATCTAATATTGCTCTTTATTTAAAAAATCGTAAATTTTAAAATCACTATAAATATCCAAAACCTTCTGTAATACAAATTATTTTTTTATCTAAATTACTTATATTTTTATCTGTTAAAATATTTGTAATAAATTCACTTTCAGCCTGTATTTACACTCTGGCGATGACCTGTTTCGATCAAATTCAATAATATTCCAAATAAAGTTATATTTAAAAAAAAATCAAACAAAACCATCAATCAATAAAAATCTCTCCACATTGTCCAGAGATGTCCCCTTCTTGGTGTATCTTATAAATTCTCTAGCAACAGTTAGTTCAGTTCAGACTTTACATAGAGGCTTTTGATAAACCACATTACTTTGCGAGGTTTCTATTGAGGATGAACTTCAGGAAACTTTATCGCACCAAATTCAGTGTTTTGATCCCGTGCAGTAGTTTCTGAAGATGCGCAATGCAATTGCAAATGAAACATCTAAGTCATTCCAATTTGACATGTGTCTATGTCAAGTGTTTCAAAGAGAGCTAGATAGACGAAGTGTAGAAGAAATTATGGAAACTTACTCGATTCAAGAAACATGAAAAGTGACTCTCTTAGTTACTATAAACAAAGGATAATCTCTTTAATAGCCTTTTAAATAAGTATGAATAGCAATTTGGCTACGTACTGTAGTCAAGTAGTAAACATTCTGAAAATGCATTGTACAATCGAAATTTTGCAAAGTAATTCCCAATATTAATTTGGCACTCAGGAATCATAATTTCTCTAGTGTATTTCGTAGTTTCTGCATTTATTATTTGAAAATTCCTTACAATATAAACGACACCTTATTTTCGTAATATGTAAAGTCATGATAACAAAATTATTTAAATTTTGTTTTTATTAATGAAAGTGTGTGAATTAAGGGCCCATTATTATAAATAGACATTTGAAATTATTAAAATTTAATCTTATATTATAATATGAAGTTAGGCAAAATATATTATTATTTTAAACATCGAAATAGTTTCTTTCAAGGAACTAAAATATAGAATAATATAATAACATTATTTTCTTAAGAATATATTTTACATATTACTAGGAAATATCCGGCCTGCGTTGTAATTTCACTCAAACAAAGAAAGTATTTCTGTTGTTGGGTCACGACCGGAAAAAAATAAGACCCTGTAGATTTTTTAAAAATGTATATTATGATTTTTTGGTAAACATTGGTAACCATATATTGTGAACCACATTTAAATAAATTATCTCTAAATGTACACGGTTGATAAAAAGTAAATAAGAAATATTAAAATTTTAACACCCTGTATCTTGCAAACACACATTTTTATATCAACTTTTATCTTAAAAAATACTTGAGGAATTGTACTGTAAAATATTGGACACTTATTCCATGTATATGTTCAAATTCCCGGTCCCGGTCTTGTTCCCGATCCCGTTCTCATTTAAAATCCTACGCGGGCGTGCACACAACTATCCTAACCTAACTTAATATCTATATTAGTAAAGTGCGGGACACGAAAGAAAACCGGGCGGAGTCAATCGGTTTAGGAAGGTCGGCCAAGAAATCTCCTTAAACCAGTGGTCTCCCGTCGTTCTTTAAATAATATGGCACTCCTTTTTGACTATACGCATTTCAGATAATTAAAAAACTGTAACTACGCTTAATGAACCTTTATCTATTTTTGTCTGTTTTCTTTCGTGTGCCGCACTTCTATATCTCTTTTGTGTTGCAGAAACGGTGAACTTTCGAATTTTAAAATGATTTAATTTTGATTTTTATTGATCGATTTACCTATAAATATATTTTTTCTTGAGTTCTGTCATTAACGGTTCCCGGGCTACTGCCTACGTCCACTATTATTGGACCACCCAGTATAGTGATACACGATTTACAAGTCCAGATATTACAAGGGCAGCCAGAATCAGATCCAGTGAACGAGATCTAGCAAAATTTTAATTTATGCAGTTCGACTTTGGGCTACTCGGGTATGCCAAAAGTGGCCGTCTCTCAATTTGGCATATTACTTTATACAGGGGCCGTTATTGTGAAGTACTATACAGGGCGTTTCCTAATTGCATGCTGATGTTAAAAGGGGTGTTTTTATGTCCTAAAAGTCTTAACTTTTGAGATACAGGATGGTAAAGTTTAAAAAGAAAACATTTTTATTCATCCCAATTCTGATGCTATTGTAGATAACTGCATGAAATTTGAAACACGTCTTCTATGCATTAAGGAGCATACGGATTTACCCATGTTAATTACATCTGCACGCCACTGGTAGTTATTTCAAAAATTGATTGTTAATAAAAATGCCCTTTTATGCATAAAAGACATGTATCAAATTTCACACAGTTATTTATCTATAATAGCATCAGAATTAGGATTTAAAAAAAATGTTTTTTTTAAAACCCTGTATCTCCAAAGTCAAGACTTTTACGTTCATATTAAACTTTTTTCTTAAAAAGGTCCAAGAATCACCCCCCTTTAACATCAGCACGCAATTAGGAAACGCCCTGTATAGTACTTCACAATGACGCCCCCTGTACAAAGTAATATGACAGACGGAGACAAACGGTCACTTTTGGCATACCCGAATAGCCCAAAGTCGAACTGCATGAGTTAAAATTTTGATAAATCTTGTTCACTGGAATCAGTGCTAGCTCCCCTACTATAACTACATTGATGCGTTAATTTTGGAAAAATATGAGTTCTGTAATTTTTCAAATATTAATTCAATATTATATATTTTTTGACACCCGGTGTTGAACAAAAAATTATTTTGAAGCAGTTTATTGACAGCTGCTTCATGAACAAACACAATATATAAAAAATATTTACAAAATATACGATATATAATACGATTTCCAATTTGCAGCCGATATTGAGTCAATCGCTTCTAATCTTATTTTATTTAAATCTTTAATTGAAAGTTCATCGGTGTTGCGCTCTCGAATATATTTTTTTACTCCCGCCTATGCAAGTTCAATAGGATTGAGGTCGCACATGTATGGAGCATGACCGAGGTTACGTAAAAGACCGTCAATTTTATACTTTTTTTCTCTAGGCTTGTTGGCTGATATTAATTCATATAATTGATATTTTCTCCATGTTGGATCACATACAAGATTGTTTGATTTAAACCACGATATCATATGAGCTTTTGTAGAGCATTTAGTTGGCACTTTATCTTCTACGTGAGAATGATAAGACGCATTATCCATTACCACGACTGATTTGGGAGGAATATTAGGCAGAAGCTTCTCGAGCAACCACTTTTCAAAAATCTCTATTCATCTGTCCATGATAGTCTCCAGTTGTCAATACCGAACGAAAAACTAAAGCAGCACCTGGAACAAATCCGGCATCTGAACCAGCATGAATAAAGCGACTACTAGAGTGGATTCCCTAAACAACACCTGTAACACTTTCACTTTGCCAGCATTTGTTCACTGTCATATTATCTACCCAGGTTTCGTCTAGATACACAATATTGCGTCCTTCTTGCCTATATTACCTTAGAGTTGATAGATATTTCACCCCTCAGTGAAAAATATTTGGCCTCTCAATGAGCAATTTTCGATTATTTTGGCACCTGCGCCAAACAAAACCATTCGATCGTAAAAGCCGATTTAAGGTTTTATACCCGTACGGAAAATCTATTTTGTTCTTTACAGCACGAAGTAGGGGTTTGCAAATCGGAACCTTCTTCAAGTTTATATAAAAATCGTCTATTGTTCATCGAATTACTTGAAAATCACCACCGTCAATTTTGTCTTTGTATGATAATCGGAGTCTTTTTTTACCAGGAGATTTTAAAGGTGAAGAGAACATGAGCGATCATTATGTTCTCTTTGAATTTTTCTTACACTACTTTCCGAAACACCAGTGTAAAAGTCAGCGCTACGCATTTATATAGAAATGAAAACAAATGCTCGAAATGTATAGGCGCCAGAGGAAATAGCTAGAACCTTCTAGCGGCAAATGCATGGAGACTCTAGGCACATCCCAATTACAAGTGGACCAGTGCAAAATTTACTAAATCCTCGATTAATTTTTCGTACCGCTTAGCTGGCGCACTTTATAGGTGAAGCGGCAAACTATTACAACAAATAAAATAACAAAATTTATTTGCGTTCACAAATTTTACTTTTCCGCTTGCTTAAGACTATGAACCTTTATTTTAAGGATCGCCCGCTTTATTAAAAGTGCGCGAAAACGCTAAAAAAGTTCGGATAATGCTTATTTTAACATTTCTAATGCGCGTAGATTCATTTCTGGGCTCAAACAGTTGTTCAGAAATTTTAGTAGAGAGCAAATTGAATATATTTAGTAAAGGTTAATTAAATTATTGTAAATATATTAATCCATGCGTAAATTTATTTAAACTTATGACATTATTTTGTTTTTGCTGGGCATTTTTTTGGCCTCATAATATAATGTCAATTTAATTATTGCAGACTAATGACCAATTATATTTAAAAAGAAGAGCATTTATTTTTTTTTTCAACAGCACAATGATTTTTGGATCAAAATTAATTTTTGTTAATGTTGAAGTCGGTAAGCAATTTCTCATTTAATTAATTATTGTCCCTTCCCCTTTTTAAATGCTTGATTTTGTTATTAACTGGATTTATATTTAACATAATGCAAGAAGCAAATGCTACTTATATTTAAAATAATGATCATTTAAATGGAAAAGTTAATGAAAGTACAAATCAAAACTTTTAAAAGCCGGTTATTTATTCAAATTTATTGTTTGCAAATAAAGTTGCAAAAATCTTTTTTTTTTGCCAGAATTTGCCAAAATATTGTAGATAGAACAATTATACAGATGTAAAAAATGACGGAAGCATATCCTAAGCAAAAACGGTCCTTATGATTTTTTTTTAAATATGACATTAAATTTATCGGTATCTATCGATAATTTTCTACCACTGGCATGGTCTGTCAATGAATAAATCTGAAAATCGTGAAATCGTGGGAAAAGCAAATTTACAATAACTCCGCCAAAAATTATTATTTTTTGATGTTTAAAAAAGTGAATTTGAAAATGGAATATGAAACAAAATTTTTTTAATTTTTTTGCCTAATATATTTACGATTTTGCAGATTTAATGGCATTCTCATAAATACTTGTTTTTTCAAAATGTCGTTTTATTTATGTGGTAAATAATCATTACCTTTGATTACCTTGCTTCTAAGTATTATCCCGTAATTTCTTTTAATAGTTCTTTGAAGTTTCTCGAATTATAATGTTTCTAATCAGTGCAATCCGTCTTTAAATTGTATCCACGTTAACTCAAAGAATTTCCAATATGATCCAACAGATTGCCAATAAAATATTTTCTACTCAAAAGGTTTATCAAATATCCTCAAAGTGCCGGAATTCCACCACATAGGCCCAAGAATTTCAAAGCTCTTTCCATCTATTCGGTTAATATCCAGAGAGCACAAGGGAATGAAAATTCATATTCCCGCAGTTTCCCGAACTGTTTTTATTACCTTACGTGACTCCGAATATCTGAGGAGTTTATATTTATTTTAAAGTTTCAGCGGTTTTTTTTATTTTAAATATTTCTATAGATATACCGCATGGTTAGAGTATTTGACTATTTTGAGTATTGGATAAAACTGACTGCAGGTTTAATAATTTTCGGGAATAAATAAATTATTTGTAATACCAGTCAAGTTCGTTCGTATTCTAACTGGGCATTTTGACAATACTTTAAAGCATTTTTAAGTAGCAAACCCACAAAGCAACACCTTGAATAAACCATTGAACATTGTTGGTGACAGATGACAATCGATGCGTTTTTGTTTCAAAGCTTCCTTTACTTATTTTAAACATTTACGAGAAAAAATCATATAATTATGTAGGTGTTTAGACAAATCTCTATAGTTTAAAAACGCAACACATTTTAAAAGACAGATTTTCAAAAAGCACGTTTTAAAGCAAAATTTGAGCTATTATTTGACTCGATAGGCATAATTTTGGGATTTGCTGTTTAACCCAGAAATGTAGTTAAATTTTGGGTAAAAAAACACGTGTTTTTGTATCACCCTGTATATTGATGTTAATTGTGTTTCATGTCAAACATCCTGCCCCAGGAAAAAGTTTAATAATCTACATTTAAAATTAAAAAAGTGTATTTTAATCGCTCATCAGAAAATATCATATTACAAATATTACTAAAATTTTGTCCGAGTCGTTTCAAAGTTCCATGAGTGTAGCTAGATCATTTAATTCAGCTTGTTCGATTAAATAGGGGTATTTTTTCGCTTTTGGCAAAATAAGAACCGTCCTTTCTGATATAATATCGGGTTCTGCCTTACCATCATACATTCCTCCCAAGTGGCCAGGGGGTGTTGGAACCCGATTTTTTTTAATCTATAAACATTATTTTTAAAATAGTGTGATTATTATTATTATTATTTAGCTGAAAAAATTATAACTCAGAAATCTTACGTGCTTTTTACTATCATTTACCCTCATTTAGCGACCAAAAATTAACAAAAAAGTACCCTTAACTCTACAGTCGCAAAATGGCTGTAAACTAGGGTAAATGTATTACACGTAAATACAAAAATAGACATTTATTCTTAAGGTTTGTTCGCTCGAGATGTAACGTCCGAAGAACCTACCCTGTATAGCGAAACATGTCACGATGTTTTAAACAAATTTAGCGTTAGCAAAAAATTATTTTTGTTTTAACTTTATTCATAATATGTTTAAAATCAAGCAACGCGGAATAACTTTGTGCATGAACACTTTCCTGAAAAAATGCGTAGGTAGGTTATTATTCAGTTTTTTTTTTAATTAAACATCAAGGGGTATCGACCCAGACAAGTGGGATTCAGTCTTTATTTTACCGCTCAACTTTACTTTGTCTCGGGCTTTCTTTTAAGGGCAATCTCGCTAAACACCGTTTCCAAAAAAGGGAGTTTCGTAATTGCCTTCATTAGTCATAATACGCGTTTATATCTTAAATTATTTATCTTTTCTGTAGCAGACGGGAAAAACGACACATGGAAGCATAGTAAATAATCAAGGGTTTAATGGGGTTAAAGTGAGCAAGATTCTTTTTCTGGAAAACATTTGCAGAGGAAATATTTAACAATGCAACTAATTGCTCTGATTAGTTATTTCATGAATGTTGGAAAATATTGGTACACAAAAAAACAACTTGTTTGGATAAAGTGAAATTTGATCAAAAAACTGAAAATAACATAACAATAATAAACCTATAGTTGGCGCATTACCTTTCTGGAATGACGTCACGCTGGTTTCAAATAACGTATTTCTTATATTATTTATATTTCAGCGATGATTCCTAACCTAAACGTATGCAGTGATGTAGATAGGAGGGGTGCGTTCAGCACTGGCTAAAGCGAATTTAAAATTGGCATTTTCTGTACAGAAAGCGCTGCAACTTGTCGAAAATGGCTGGCAAAAAATTAACACTCTCATTGCCATAAAAAAACCCTCATTTTGCACACTTAATACAAAAATAACTATTATAACTTCAAAAACTAAAATTATTTTGCAAATAAGACTTTACTAATATAAATTCTTTCATCTTAGTCTTATTCTTTGTTTGCAATGTAATAAATTGACGCCAGTTACCCATTTTCATCAAAATTATTTTAATTCTCAATTACAGACAATACTGAAAAAATATTAAGAAAAGGGGAATAACGAACGATGAATCCTTTACCTCCAGAATGTTTCAAAAACAAAAAGAGGTAAAAACAAAAATCACAGATTACTTAAAGAACAAAATAAGAGATATGATCTATTGCGTGTATGCTAAAAATGAATATGTTACAATGCAGACTTTGCTTTAAAAACTAAAAGAGAGAAATTAATGTATAACTAACTAACTTTAAAAATAAAAACTACTCCCCTTCACTGTCTTCAGAATCAGAACTAAATTCTTCATCGGCACTGCTGTCTTCGTCGGTACTAATTACAAGTGGCGCAATGTCTGAAGCATCACATATCTGTATTGTCTTCCAAGCTTCTTGGATTACCCTTTCTGTGTGGCTGACATAATTTTTCCAATGCTCTGAAGATACTTCATTTATCGCTTTTTCAAACATGGCCAAAACTTCCGATGGTGTCCCCTTCAGACTAGCAATGTATTGGTCGTATTTCCTCTTACACTCAGACCATACCATTTCAATAGCATTAAATTGACAATGGTATGGAGGAAGTCTTAGTATTTTGTGGCCCAAAGGTTTCACATATTCGTCAAGGTAGAATGTTTTTTCAATGTTACAATTTTTTTCTACAATGCTCCATATTTCATCCTTCATGGCCCTCTCTGGGAAGTCAATGTTCTTTTCTTTTAACCATCCAATCAATCTCTGCTTTGTCCATGATTTTCTTGGAATATCCTCTAAAAGGCCGGAATGATAGCTTGCGTTGTCCATCACTATCAAACTTTGTGGAGGAAGATTTGGTACCAGCTGATTTTTAAACCAATTTTCAAAATTTTGCTTGTTCATATTGTCATGATAATCTCCGCTTTTTAGTCCACTTTTAAATATTAAACTGGCCCCCTTAATAAATCCTTCCTTTGATCCAGCGTGAACTACAATATATCGATGACCTTCACTAGCTTTTTTAGAACTTGTAGACATAGTGTTATCCTGCCAGCTGTTTCTAAACGAACCTTTACTAAAAATCCAAGTCTCATCAATAAATACGGTGGTATAAGCATCTTGTCCTAGATTTTGATTTTTGACATATTCCCTCAAGAAAATGATTCTCTTGTGGACGATATGGGGCAAATCCATCAGGTATTTTCTATTATTTGATTTCTTCCACTTAAAACCAATACTTTTTACGTATTTTCTTAGCGAGGTGATGGAAAAATTAAAATAGTCATTTATCTCTTTTAGTTTTTTAAGCAAAGTCTGCATTGTAACATATTCATTTTTCGCATACATGCAGTAGATCGTATCTCTTATTTTGTTCTTTAAGTAATCTGTAATTTTTGTTTTTACCTCTTTTTGCTTTTGAGACATTCTGGAGGTAAGGGATTCATCGCTCGTTATTCCTCTTTTCTTAATATTTAGGATTGTTGTATGGCTAAGTTTTGTTGCATTTGAAGCTCGTTCAATTATATTATCAGTTTACGGAAGGATTCCATTTTTAGCTTGCTCTTTTTCCAATTGAAAAAAAGCCAAGATATTCAAAACTATTAGCTGTGATTGCTGATTATATCTTCGCGGCATCTTGCAAAAGTTTAAAAAGAATCACAACAAATCAATGTCAGTTTTGACGAATATATTCTGAAAGACACATAACCAAAACCGGCATTGACTGTTGTAAAGAAACGACAATGAGTTTTTTCAAAATGTTTTTGTCACTGTCAGTTAACATAAATCAAACAAAAATAACCAAAAATGACGTCATTCCAGAAAGGTAATGCGCCAACTATAACACCTATAAATAAATTCGTATAATCCTTATAGCTAAAGTAATAAGAATTGATTGTGATGTAATTTAGGTTAAAAAGGGCGTCTTTAACACTGTAATGACAGTGACAGAAATCCATTTCTTATAAATAAGTTTAGAATTAGTATACCTTATGTGTATTAATGTATTTATTATTTGGATGCATTTAACTTTCTGCTAATAACCATTCTTGCTTTAAATTAGTAGCTTCACCGTTAAGAATTTTTTTAGGAATCTGAAATAATAGATAATTCCGAAAAACTAAATAAAATAAATACGATAAGTATTTAAACAAATTCCAAAGTATTGCAGCATAGTTATAAGAAAATGGAATACAGTCACAACAGTAAATTTAATATAGAAACAGCGCAGCAAGTTCTGAAAATGAATTACTGTTATTCAGTGGCGGCTCGTGGTGAGTTATATTGGGAGGTCAATAACAAATTTAAAAATAGGCATACTAATTTATAAATAATTATCTTATCTTTAAATTGAGTTTTAAATTTTCTTGAAATTCAGGTCTACTCTTCGTTTTTTAGAATTGGAAAGATGCTGACTGACACGTTCGTTAAAATTGCACGCACATTTCTTTCATAAACGATTTCTCGATACTTAACATTGCTAAAGCGGATAGTCTATCTTGGCCCAACTCCTCAACAAAATTTATAAGCCCTCGAAAGACTCCGTTTCATCATGGCCACATAGTTTAAAATATAACTATTTTTGGATACATTTTCTTTAAAATTATTATTATTTCTTTAAATTAAAATTAATTTAAAAAAAAAGGGATTTTCTATAACCTGTGTCTAGCTGAGTGCGAATATTAACACTTCCGGCCGTAGCATAGTTCACCGAACATTTCATGTGTTCTGCAGAAAACGCATGTTTTTTTATTTCTTCTTTTAAGTGTTTAAGGTCTTTAACACCGGTTTTGCACCATAATGAGTCCGACGAGTCCTTAGAAAACAACAAACAAACATAACATGAGTTAGAGACTTCATAACCACATATCCAGTTAGCTAAATCGTACATACTTTTGCGAAAGTTTCGATGACCTCTTTATTTTTGTCTTTACTAGTTTGTCGTATACTAAGTTTTGGCAAATTGCGACCACTTACCTTGAACTCGGTTATTTTTTCAAAATTAAGTTCGTTAGCACTCTTTAGTTGTTTAATTTTTTGCACTACCGACATTTTATTTCATCTACATTCACAACTCAAACATAGATCACGTTGAAATTGGTTATTTTTGCAAAATTAAGTTCGTAAGCACTTTTTAGTTGTTTATTTTTTTGTACTAGTCCCTACCAACATTTTATTTCCTGTATATTTCCAACTCACACATGGATCATAAAAATAAAAAAATATATATTACAAAAAACAGTATATAAATCAATTTTCATCGATTAAAAACGTCCGAAATAATATCGAGTTAGAATATCGACCTTATGCCTAAGGAACGCAACGAGACCGCGCGCGGCTAATAGTGTAGCTTATTTAACTTTTCCCAAGGTTCGCATTTTATTACAACTATTAGGAGGGACGGTCAAACGAATAATTTATTTTCTGAAATATTTTTGGGGGGCATGGACCAAATGACCCACTGCTCAGAAATCCTGATTCACTTTTGTTTTGCCTATTTGCGTGTACCTATTTTTTGCGCACCTTGTATTTTACATGGAAAAGTTGTTTTAATAATCAAAAAATTTTATGAAGAATATCCTCTTTTGCTAAGGTCGATAATAATAAAAAAGTTTTCCATTTCTGTTAACTAAAATTATATGTATAATATTTAGTTTTGATACTGCAGTTGAGTTAACCGGAAAGTTTCATTTCTAAAAATAATTAACTCACCTGAGGAAGTAATCTTGGACGAAATCGGGATGTTCGTCCAGCCAAGCCTCCATGCGTGCATATTCGGGGTCGTACTGGTTGTGTCCGGTCCCGCTGAGCTGATTGCGCGACAGGCCATCGCTCACCGGCATCCGCGAGTCAGCGCCTTCGGTACTGCCCCCACTGCGGAGCTGGAGACCTGAAAGCAATAATGCGATGTAACTATGGATAATAGTTTTTAATAAATCAGTAATTTTCCTTTCCCTTATAAAATATTTCCTTTTATTAGAAATACTGAAGTATGACCCATTTTAGTTCCACACACAATAATGTAGTATCACATATACTTTTTAAACATTTTTATTGGTCGCAACTGAATAAGAAATGTTTTTAACACAATTTATGTGTACTACAATCTTACTAATTCTTTTTCACATCACATTTTGCGCTTGGACAAAATATGATATTAATCTAATAAGTAGTTATTTCAGGCTATTTTTTTTATTTGCCGCCATCTTGGGTTCGTACGAAAATGTTCATTCTTACAACACTTAATTTCTGTGCAAAATTTGAGGTAAATTGGATAATTAGTTTTTTAGTAATATATTTTGTAACATTCATCAGGTAACCATTTTGTTCTGCCTCACACGATTTTTACCAAAATGTTACCAGGTCAGCCCAATATGACCTTTAATTCTTGAGTCCTAACACTGGAACCTGTGGTGGAAGATAGATCAAAATACAAGAGTTCTAACCACACTACACCACATTTGTTAGTTCTGGACGCGCGTTTCGCTAACCAAGTTAGCATCATCAGTAAATAATATAAACTAAAGTAACTTAACCTAACCGAGACTATTTATAGGTAAATGTGGTCATGGTTGCACTCGACTGCACCGTTGTCAAGTAAGCAATAGAGAAGACTATAGGGAATAGGTTCTCTCTCTTTATTTAGTGCTTTCTTACCACATTTAACTATTTCTATACTCTCAAATGCATCCAATAATCTATTATTAGATACATTTTTAATTAACTTAAGATTATTTATTCCTTTTTTGGTGATTTTGTTCCAAAGCATGTTGGGTAACGCTTGACTTTTCTGTTATGGAAAGTTTAGTTTGCCCAACATATTTTAGATCGCAGTCATTACAGCTAATTTCATAGATGCCACTCCTCTTCTTCAAGTCGACTTTGTCTTTAGGGTTTCCAAGGAGATTTTTCAAACTGTTCTCCACTTTGTAGGCTACTCTAAAACCCACGTTTTTAAATACCTTTAGAAGTCTGCTGAACTTATGAGCTTAGTAATTTAGAATTTGAACAATGGTTAGATTTCCAAAGAAAAATGTTAGTAGTAAGTTAGTTAGTAACTTAAAACAAACTGAGAAAGTTGAAACCACAAAAGGAACACACGGAAGCCGAGAACATTGTAGAAAACCTTTCTTCTCAGTCCTTTGATAATAGAGTCTCAATTCTGCAGAGCCGCCAGTAAAAAATAGTTTACCAACTATTATAGCGAATATCGAAAGTTCCATTCAATACATGCCGTCAACTAAGGGATTCATTAGAGAGGCTTGTAGAAATCAAATCTCAAAACCGTTGTTAACAACAAGTCAAAATATTCTCGTAAAAATGCTGAAGTTATCCAGGGACTGAAGAAAAAAGAATGTTTTTATTTAAAAGCTGACAAAGGAAATAAGGTTTTTATACTAGACCAAACAGATTATTTTGAAAGAGTAGACAATTTGATTCAAACCGGTTCTTACGATTTAATTGAGAAAAACCCGTTATCAAAAATGACAACAGAAGTAAAAAGTACCTTAAAACAGTGTAAAAACCTTGTGTCCGATAAACTATAATTCAAACTAACACATAGTAACCCACAGTTATCTAAACTGTATTGCCTTCCCAAAATTACCACTAGCTTTAGAGTACCTAAAGGAACTACTTGAATTCAATAAGTCGAAGAAAGAAACTATTGATGAATATTTGCTTCTCCCAAAATTATGTATGAATCAAAATTTTTTCAGTTCAACAATTATTATTAAAAACAACTTGAGGGAATTGCGATGGGCAATTGCTTATCTCCGTTCTTTGCAAATTTGTTTATGGGTAGATTAGAAACCCAATTCAAAAAAGAACTCAAGTATTTCCCAAGGGTGTGGTATAGATACGTAGACGATATATGCTATTGTTGATACTAAAACAGAAAATTTGGACACTTTTTTAGAAAAGGAGAACAAAGGCAATTACCTTTTCTCGACACTTTAGTTATTAGAAATAACGATAAATTAGAATTTGATATTTATAGGAAATTTACTAATACTGATAGGTATTTAACATCCGACTCATTTCTTAACTCACAGATTAGTCGATTAACTATTAGATAAAGAACGTTTTAACAATTAAATGAATCGGATTAAAAATATAGCTAAAAGTAATGGATATAATGATAATTTTGTAAATAAATTACTAAATCGACATAAGCATAAGAAAACGTTAAAAGATGCCACTATTCTTCAAGCACCTGAGGCTCCCAATAAGTTCATAGGAACCTACATGATTCCAGATATATGAGAGGTCTAAAAAAATTATTTAAAAACGTAGGTTTTAGAGTAGCCTACAAAACGGAGAACAGTTTGAAAAATCTCCTTGGAAACCCTAAAGACAAAGTCGACTTGAAGGAGAGGAGTGACATCTATGAAATTGGCTGTAATGACTGCGATCTAAAATACGTTGTGCAAACTAAAAGCTCCATTCGTTTTAAAGAACACATGGCACATTTAAGATACGGAAGAACAGAAAAGTCAAGCGTTGCCCAACACGCTTCGACAAATAATCACCAAATAGGAATAAATAATCGTAAGCTAATTAAAAATGTATCTAATAATAGATTATTGGATGCATTTGAGAGTATAGAAATAGCTAAATGTGGTAAGAAAGAAAGAAATAAAGACAGAGAGCTTATTCCCTATAGTCTGTTCCTCTATTGTTGACTTGACAACGGAGCAGTCGGGTGCGACCAAGTGTGACCACATTTACCTATAAATAGTCTCTATTAGGATAAGTTAGTTTAGTATATATCATTGGCTAATGATGCTAACTTGATTAGCGAAACGCGCTTCCAGAACGTGACAAGTTGTGATGTAGTGTGGTTAGAACTCTTGTATTCTGATTTAATTCTAAACCGAAATTTAAAATCAATCGAGTAGTATAGTTTTTTAGTTAAGCTGATAGCGTTAGTTAATTTAAATATATTAAAAATTGGAGGTGTGATCATATTTTATAAGACCACTTCCATACCTGACACAATTATTACGTAAAAATTTTGGTAAGTAAATTTTTTGGACCAATTAATAATAATTTCGATTTATTTACATTAATTTTTTATCCATAGTTGATAAATATATTAAAAAGATCTTCGTTTATTAAACAAAATGTATTATATTTTCAGAATTAATTTTACGATAACTTTAAGTGTCATCTGCAAATGCTAAAAGGTTAATATGTTTAATTGAGAAATAAGAGTCAAATGTGTAAATAATAAAAACAGTGGGCCAAGTACAGACCCTTGAGGTGCTCCTTTATTATCCAAATTTGTATTCATTAGAAATTCTAGTTTATTTTATATCACACTTAATTCTTTCACAACATTTGAAAGCAATCTAATAAGTAGTTTTTTCAGGCTGGTTTTTTAAATATTTTATTAAGCCGCCATTTTGTTTCGCCATCTTGAATCATACCAAAATTTTACCAGTTGATTTCTACGTAATACTTGATATTTGTGCAAAATTTTAAGTACATTGAATAAGCAGTTTTTTTGTAATAATTTAGTACAACTTCACTAGCCCGCCATTTTGTTTCGCCATATTTGATTTTTCCCAAGCCGTTACTAGGTCATCTCCACATGATCATTAATTTTTGAGCAATTTGAAGGCAATCAAATAAGTAGTTTTTTAGAACAGGCAGACCGACAGACAGTCGGACGGAACTGAGAAAATATATTTTCTCAATTCCGTCGGTCTGCTCGTGTCTAGCTAACTACTTGCCCGATTTACTTCAAAGGTTGGTCATATGGGGATAAAATAGACACATTTTCGTAAAAATTCAATTTGACGGACTAGGATAGGTGATACAGTACAAAACTAACTTATGCATGTAACTTATTAATTTTTTCCTATTAATGTTGTATAAATTTATCAATTAAATGTGATTAAGTTACGTTAAGTATGCCATCTGTCATAACATATACGGTGTAAACCAGGGTGTTAACCAATATGTTCATAGTAAATTACTTTGGCTATCTCTCACTTAATGATATATATGATGTATATATCGATTTTGAAGTTATATTATTATTATATGAACTAAAACCAAACGGTCGTTTAACAATTTTTTTTATTTAAGGCGAGATATTTAAATTTATGCTTTCATTTCTTTTTTTAAAAGCAAAATTATATAATCCACTTTTTTGTACAAAAACTATACCCTATTCCTATGTATGTTTCATGCAAAGTTCAAGGCTTTCAAGTCAAGTGTCTAATGTCTATCTAACATTTAGCCAAGATAACAAACCCGAGCTTGCTTAGTAACCACAATACCGACGAAAACCATTCTAAAATTCCCGCATTTACTAAACCGACTAATTTATTCAAAACGCTAGTAAAGTTTTCCATTCATACATTGGCTGCCTTTCATTCAAGAATCCTCCCATCCTTGAATAGTTTTACATTAATTTACATATGAATGATTGTTCTTTTTTTTACGGGAGATGCAGAGATAACACCTAAAAATCACATGTTTAATAAATACCATCTGTTTGTTTGTTTTTTGAGCCAAGCCCGTGGTTACAAAGCCAGATACTTTATTAATGTTGCTGAATCTACAAAATGTTGTTATTTACAATTATTAAACTAGTGACCTTAAAAACTAGAGGATGGCATTTTCAAGGTTAATTTAAAGTCTTATATCTTTACAACTGGAAGAGATATTTACTTGATGCAAGCCTTCATAATATTTACATTTTTTTCAGGGCGCGCCGGCCTTCCATATGTGCAACGACGCAAACAGTGGCGCAACTAGGGGGCGGGCTAGGAGGGGCTTAGCCCCCCTGATCCCAAAATTAGCCCTCCCGCCAGGCGATTGGCGAGGGCCAACTAAAACACTTAAACTCCATTTTTTTTGTAAAGATGGGTAACAAGGTATTCTTCCGTAGCATAGTTTATTTTCTCTTGCATCTTCCGTTTTTTAGTTAAGAAATAAAGAGTTTTTTTTCTAATTTAGCATCTTGTATACTTTTGACCAATTTAATTGGACACTATCTGGACTTATGAAACGTATATTATATATACGCTTATTTTGAAGTTATGGATCATAAAAGTTTGAGAAATAGTGAAAAGTGTATGCGAAATTTTTTAAGGGGTTTAAAAGAGTAAAAAAAAAATCATATTTTCATTACGCAAAACCGATAATAGTCAAACTGAAAACAGAAATATGTGGGGTAAATATTCTAACATTGAAAAATCATGGAAGTCATTGATGTAGATACTTAATCTTCCTCGACTATACATATTTAAAATAAAATTGAGGTGATATTCCAAAAAACGGCGAAACTTCTGTTATTTAATTTTTTCTATCAAAACCATGTTCGTCTCCCAAGTAGCACAAATTAGCTGATGAGTTTTTTTGCTTAACAGTTATCCATAAAAACCAGAGATTTGTCAAATTTTGGCAAATGATTATTGGTTTGTTTTCTAGCCATGAAAGCTCGCTTCAAATTAGATTTTTTGGCTCCAAAAGTTGCAGTTTTTAATGTAGATAGGCTATAGCATAATTACTTGGCCAAAAAATATCTTTTATAGGATAATTAAACCTCCAACTTTTTTTTGTAATATTGGACGGCCAAAAAGTAGTAATATCTGTCAATTTTGTTGCCACCAGATATATTCTAGTAAGTATTGAAGTTAAATTATAGTAAGCATAGCTGTTTAAAATGCCAGAATATGGCATTTTTAATCAATAGAAATCGAGGTCAGAATATAATCAATAAGTTTTTAAGTTTAATTATAGTAATAATAAATATATAAGAATGCCAGATTATGACATTTTAAGACAACAAAAATTGAGAGAAAAAAATATGGCTTTATTATCATATTTTGGTTTCAAAATTAAACTAAAATTGGGTAGTTTAATTTCGCTTATTTTTGCTTTAATATTGCCAAAAAATGCCACATTTTCAAATTTACGTTTATAATCTATAAAACTATACTTAACCAAACTGAAGATTTATTTAGAAAAACGAAATATAAATTATTTACCGTACAACATGTCTAATAAAAAGATTAAATATTTCACCACATATTATAGAAAAACGCCGACTTGGGGTAATCGTCGTTTAATTTTGTTACGCTGGCTTCTGAGCCATTTTTTAGCGAGTACTAAAGGCAAACCAAGTAGGCATTTTTATTGGCAAAATTTTAATAAATGTTGCTACATTTGAAAATTATTCCCATTTGATAAATGGGAATAATTAGGAATATTTACTTAAAAAATAACCCAAAGCTTTTTATGATCCGCCATGATTGAAATTAAAATTAAATTTCCTAGCAGCCATTACTGGAACATATTCTTCCTACCAATAAACACGTATTTTCAAACATATTTTTTTTACGTTAGTAAAAGTTCCTACGCAAGTGTTTTTTGTCCCCACTAACCTTCAAATGAATATTTTACACAATAAGTCATAGTGTACGTATTTCTATGACACCATGATTTGTTATGTTTGCATTTCCTCTTGGCTCATAAATTCTTACATTGATTGGCTTTGTTAATACTATTTCTACATAATTTGAAACAATTGATGGTTTATCATATAAATGAAGAAAAGGCAAGAAATAAATATATAAATTTCGGAAAAAATATTACTCAAATTTCGGCTAAAAAACAAATCATAATTCAGCTAAAAAAGCTCGATTTTAAAGTCAAAAAGTAGCTAATAAACCCAACCATAAAATCAAAAGAATGGGTCGTATAACTGCCAATTGGCCATTTTTACCCCATTATGGCTAGATTATTATTCCCCACCTTAGCCATATTTCCGTCTTTATACTGCAATAGAACTGTTATTTTGGCTAGCAATTTGAGCTAATTAGCCAGAGATATTAGCAAATATCACAGCATTTTAGCCCATATATGATTATATATGCAACTTAGGCTGGTATCCAGGGTAGACCAAAAAGAAGGAGACACTTTGGCAGGTTTCCTGTTAACAGGTCGAGTAAAACATATATTATGTTATACAGGAGAAATGATAACTTTGAACTCCCTAAAATATTTATATAAGAGTTTCATCGCTCTATGTAACTTTAAGTGTCGTAATTTATTAAAAAAATTTATATTTTTTGACAGCTGTCATAGATATTAATCAAATCGTATATAGCTGAAACATAAAAACTTAGACAATATCGGGAATTTATAATTAAATCATAGCTGTACGAAAAAATAGTTAAAATTGGTTTTATCCTATAATCAATATTATCTTATAAGTGTCAGGGCTTGAGCCCTCCCAAAAGTCGATGTCTAGTTGCACCACGGGACGCAAACACCTTACATATACGCTGGTACGATAAATGAAAAAGCTATCTAGGAACTTTTTTACTTCCCTCGTAAGAAGGAAGTATTGTAATCATGAAGCGTCAGTTCGCTTTTTGCATTGAGACAGTACGGATCGATTCGGTTCACCCGGCTCCGTACAGTTAAAGTGTTAAAGTGGATATTTTTCCTTACTGGAATTATCACCTTGTGTTTTAGTGCAACCATAAGTGCTAACACGATGAAGCCAGGAAAAACAACAAAGATTGGCAGAATTTCTACTGAAGTTAAGTCGGAGAAGAAAATCCACCGGCTAAAGGAAGAAAATCTCAGACTAACTGAAAATCTAAAAACACTAAAAGAAGAAAACCTTACAGACAGGCTCGACAGGCTTGAAAGCCTTCTCCTTACAAAAGAAGAAGGGAAGAAAACCAGGCAGCCCACGCAAGGCGAACAACAAAATACTGCCGAAACCAAGCCCAAGAGGAAAAGGGTTAAATCTCCCCCCAGTGAAAGCAGTGAGACTAGTGTAACCCCCCAAATTGAATCCCCCAATAGTGAAACCCCCAATAGTGAAACCCCCAGTGCAATGGAAACAACCGAAGCAGCTATAGGTGTAGTGCCCCCAGCGCCTAAAATCCCTCCGGTAGTGATTGAAGACGACGGGACCTGGACAGAAGTCCGTAGGAATATAAAAGGAGCCAACATAGACTTCAATAAAGCCAAGGCCTCCGGATCGAGGCTCCAAATATTCCCTAAAACGGCCAGCGACCATAGGGCCCTCACCCGCCATCTTCAAGAGACAAACCGCCCTTACCACACTTATCAACATACATTATTACATATGAACACTCCCAGCGAAGATATAGCCCAAGAACTAAGGGAACTCGGCATTACCGATGTCAGCGTAGTCAGGATGACATCAAGAGTCACCAAAAAACCTATGCCATTGTTTCTGGTGAAAACCACAAACAATAAGATAATGACAATAAGCACCCTCTTCGATCGCGTTGTCAAGATTGAAAATAAGAAAAAGGACGGCACAGTGAAACAGTGTTACAAATGCCAGAGATTTGGCCATACCCAATCCCTATGCACTTACCCGGAAAAGTGCGTAAAATGCGCCGGACAACACAGAGCCGATGCATGCCGACTTCCTGAGAAGGACGAAGATGGTTGCAAAAATGCAGTTTGCGCTAACTGCAACCAGAAAGGACACCCGGCCAGCTACAAGGGCTGCCCAAAATTTCCTGCCCCTAAAAAGGCACCCGTAGCCCCATGGGCCAACTTTAAAAACACCGCCAAGCCTGCAGCCACAAAACCTGCAGCCACAAAACCTGCAGCCAAACCCACCTACTCAGAAGCGGCCAAAACTGTTTCTACTCCCCCAAAGGAGAAGAAGGAGAACTCCCCACCATTAGATCTCCAGGCAGCAATCCTGCAAGCCGTCACCGGAATGATGCCCTCTATTGTGGAAAACATAATTCCCACAATAACAAAAGCTGTGGAGGAACAGCTTCGCAGACTCAAATAAACAATGCCAGTACACCAAAACGAAAGCCTAAGACTCATTTCCTGGAATACCTGCGGTCTAAGGGCCAGGAAAACAGACGTCATAGAACTCCTGGAAGAACATCGCCCAGACGTTCTAGCAATACAGGAGACTAAACTGAAAGCAGAAACAAGGATGACCTTCCCAGGATATCACATCTACAGATACGACCCTCCCGAACCCCAAGCCACGAGAGGAGTCGCAATCCTGGTCAGAAGAGGCGTTCCACATTCCTTCCTGGGGGTTGAGGATGTGGAGCTAGACGCCATCTCCATAGAGGTCAACACTCGTAGAGGCCCGATCAAAATCACCTCTGCGTATCGCTCCCCAACACAGGAGCTGTTGGATGAGGACATCGAACACCTAGCAAGAGGACGAGGAGCCAAAATCATCATTGGCGACTTCAATTGCAAATCCGAAGAATGGCATTGCACCCATTCCAACCCAAATGGTCGCAAACTAACCAGACTATGCGAGGACCACAGACTCGCCATAATAGGACCAGAACAACCAACATACCTCCCCTGTGGAAACGGGAGACCAAACGTGTTGGACATTGCGCTCCTGAAAAACATCAGGGAAGAGCTAGACATCAACACTCTGAACGAGGGAACATCCGACCACAACCCGGTAAAGGAGTAAACCTCAACAGAGTAAATCACAACACCAAGAAGACGACCGACTGGAAAGCCTATCAAAGACAGCTGAAAGCCGCAATCGAAATCCCTGAGATCCGCGCTCCTCAGGGACTAGATGAGGCCGTAAGATGTCTAGAGACAGCCATCCTGAATGCCTTCCACGAAAACACAGTAGTGGAAGACATAAGCAGGCATCGACAAACCGAGGAGCTTCCTGAAAATCTCAGAGACGAGATTAGGACCAACAGACGTCTCCGCAGGATCTACGCTAGATCCCACGAGGACGAGGACAGGATTGCTCTAAACCGACACTCTCAAAACTTGAGAAGTCAGTTACAAGAGCACCGAAACAACAAGTGGCGGGAAAAACTGAGATCCCTAGATACGTATCACCAAACAGCCTGGCAGATGCAACGAGCTCTTCGAATGGACAAACGTCCTATCCCTCCTCTCCAAGGTGTAAATGGCCCAATCTACACCAACGAAGACAAAGCCGAAGCCTTAGCGGATGCCATAGTCCAACAAGGTCAGCTTAACCAACATCCAGAGGAGGACGAAGAACACACCGAAGAGGTCCACGACTCAGTTAGAGACCTGGATGCCTGGATTTTACCCCAACAAAATCCACATCCTGTCTCACCCGGGGAAGTTCGAGACATCATCAGGAAACTGAAGGTCAAGAAAGCCCCTGGAGCCGACGGCATCACCAACAAAATGCTGAAAAACTTCCCCAGGAAAGGATACAGTGCGATGGCCAACATCATAAACTCCATCATAAGAACATACCACTTCCCCAGCACATGGAAAAAGGCAGAAGTCATCGTCATTGAAAAACCAGGAAAAGACAGGACAGTACCACACAACTACAGGCCCATCAGCCTACTCCCTGCTTTAAGCAAAGTAGCTGAAAGAGCTATAGCCAGAAGACTAAAAGATGAATCCCAAGAACTAGATGCCATCCCAGATGAACAATTCGGCTTCAGGGCAGGGCACTCATCTGAGCAGCAGGTACTCAGAACCACAGAGTATATCACCAAAGGATTCAACAATAGAGAGGCCACAGGAGCAGTTTTCCTGGACACCGAAAGAGCTTTCGACAGAATGTGGCACCAAGGCCTGATCCACAAAATGTCGGTGGCTGGATACGAGAGAAGAAATATAAAGCTTATCAGAAGCTACCTAAATGACAGATCATTCACAGTCAAGGTGAATGACTCTCATTCAGCTCCAAGAGGACTAATAGCTGGAGTACCACAAGGGTCAGTGCTGGGACCCATTCTTTACTCCATCTTCTCTCACGATATCCCAATCGGTGAAGAGGGCTTAACAGCACTCTACGCGGACGACACAGCCATCCTACACCAAAGCAGAAGCACCCGGATAATGGGCAGACGACTGCAAGAGGACATTGATAACCTTCATGACTGGTGTGTCAAATGGAAGGTTAAAATCAACCCCCAGAAGTCCCAAGCAATCCTATTCCAACGACGGAGACTGGTTCCAACAGCTAGAATCCGAATTGGAGACGTCGAGATCCCTTGGACAAACGAGGCCAAGTACCTAGGGATGACCATGGACAGAAGCTTGACATGGTGCAACCATATCAACGCAGCGAGGAGAAAAACTAGACAAGCAATGGGTAAACTCTATCCACTGCTCTGTCGAAAAAGTGAAATGGGATTGAGGACCAAACTGCTATTGATCCAAACAGTAGCTAGGAGCCAACTCACCTACGGCTCCACATCCTTCGGATATGCTTCTAAGACCAACCTTATGAAGCTAAAGAGGACAGAAAACAAACTCATTAGGATGGCAGCTGACGCCCCATGGTTTATCAGGAACGAGGACCTGCAGCGTGATCTTCAATGGACACCTATTGAAGAATTCATGCGGCAAAAGGCTACCCGAGCCTTCAGGGCAGCAGAAAATCACCCCAACGAAAACTTACGGGACCTGGTAGATTACGATCCGCTAGCTCCAAGACGCAACAATTGGACAAGGCACAGGAGACCTAGACACGGGCTCCTGCGCTAATATACTCTAGGATGGAAGTGGGCAAGTCGAAATTTCTGAGTCTCCGTGCTCCTCAGGAACTAGATTCTGCTCACCGAAACCCCAAGAGTATCAACAAGAGGCCATCAAACTCCAAGAAGAGGATTCCCAGGTACCTCAGCTGGCTCCGGCGTGAGTTGCAGCTGAACCTGAGGTAAAAGAAGAGGATCCCAATACCTCAACTGGCTCCGGCGTGAGCTGCAGTTGAACCTGAGGTAAAAGAACACCCCACCTCAGCCTCAACACTGCCGGATCACGGAACAGCAGTGTCGCTGAGGGCACAGAAGAGGACCAAAGACACGAAGACCACCAGGTACACTGACGGAGGGACACTGGCAGCGGCAGACTGGACCACGGGACAGTAGGACGAAGGCAGCGGCAATCCGGACAGAAGAAAGGAGGACAGCAGAGAAATATCCCACCTGGTAAGATGACATTTTCATTACTAAATAATTTCTTTTATTTCAGATGACTACAAGTAACGAGAGGTGGCAAAAACATCCTGCCAAGAGAGGACCTCCCCCCCCCTACGACAGCGAGGACCATGTCCTTCATAGGAGTTTCTCCCGAAAGGACGGCACCAACCCCATCGAAGGATCCTTGGCTAGCCCAATGATGGTCCATCTGATGGGGGCCCGTTGGGGTTTAGTGGGTATTGCTGACTCCGACAGGTGAAAACCTGTCAGAGCAACGAGTCCCACACTGTCTTCCCTTCTTCCGGAAGGGAATTCGTGCGTAAAAGCATTCCCCATCGACACAAAAAAAAAAAAAAAAAAAAAAAAAAAAAAATCATGAAAAAATCCCCACTTAGATTTTTGCAAATCTTTGTTTTTTGGGGTCCCTGGAACCCGAATAATATGTTCCCATTTCCGCCAATTTGTAGGTAATTCTGCTTGTACGTGACAAATTTTAGTAAAAATCCAAAATGGCGGCCAAAAAAATGTAAAAAAAAAGATATTAGAAAAAACCACATATCCAATTGAGCTTAAATTTTGCACAATAATAGAATAAACTGTTTTGTGAAGATAAATTGACAACATTTTGGTGTTAAGCCATGATGATAGAACAAAAAATCGGCATTCTCAAATGTTTAAAAAGTCAGTGTCAAAAAACTACATAGATATATACTGGTAATATTTTAGTGCAAATCATGTATGTAAAAACAAAATGGTGGTTCTATAAACTGTTTAAAAATTCGATAAAACCCCATTACTTGGAATAGAACTTCTTTTACTGAGAAAAATAATAAATGACAAAATTTGTTTTTTTTTAAATACTGTTAACAACGTTATGAGTAAGTAAAAAATAATAATAATAATAAAATTAAAAATAATAAATTAAAAAATGAAAATCAAACACAAGGAAAACAAAATATGATATGTAAATAAATGTGTGTATGTATGTATGTATGTTTAATCTGCATTTAAAAAAAATTACAGATAAAAACTGAGGAGATGAAAAATGGTTATTCGTCTGAGTATTGGTCAGTCAAGTTAAATATATTCATTGTCATACATAGTTATTTGGGCATGCACATTAAGAATATTTAAGAGAACGATGACTTTCAGCTTGACAGACATAAAAATGTTGGATACTAAGTACCTATACATTGTTATATATTTTTCTGTTTTTCAGTGATTCAGTTTTTTTCCATCGATTACAAGGTAAATTCGTAGTACTTGAGTAAAAGATAGGTAAACAAAACCCTTTTAATAGAACTTTTCTCGTAATAAAACTTTCCCTTTGTCAAGTAAAGTGAAAAGGGAGAGGGTAACGAATATTTTAACGCGGGAAAAGACAGATCTCTTAAGGCAAAAAATCTTTTATGACGTGAAATTTAACCGTGTAATTTAAGAAATGTACTAAATATTTTATTGATTTCATTATATAAAACTATTAATTAGATTATTATTAATCCAATAATCAAAGTTCTGGTTTAAAATAGTCACAAAATTTAAAAAAAGATTTAACAATAGAATAGACCTTATTTCAAAATATGCAATCCGATAACACCGAATAAATCTGACTTGCCGCACAACTTGTTTTTGCTAGTGTAAACGGACAAAAACATTAAGTTGTTAAGCAAAGCAACAATTTATTTTTACCTATGTCCTAACACTGGAACCTGTGGTGGAAGAGAGATCAAAATACAAGAGTTCTAACCACGCTACGCCACAACGTGTTACGTTCTGAACGCGCGTTTCTCTAATCAACTTATCCTAACTGAGGCTATTTATAGGTAAATGTGGGCACTGTCTTTATTTAGTGTTTTCTTACCACATTTAACTATTTCTATGCTCTCAAATGCATCCAATAATCTATTATTAGATACATTTTTAATTAATTAACTTAAGATTATTTATTTCTATTTGGTGATTGTTTTCCAAAGCATGTTGGGCAAGCTTGACTTTTCTGTACTTCCATATCTTAAATGTGTCATGTGCTCTTTAAAACGAATCTTTATGGAGCGTTTAGTTTGCCCAACATATTTTGGATCGCAGTCATTACAGCTACAGTTTTGTACTTTTTACTACTATGTTTTTAAATACTTTTTCTAGACCTCTCGTATATCTAGGATCACCATGAACTCATTGGAAGCCTCAGGTGCTTGAAAAGTAGTGGCATCTTTTAATATTTTCCTGTTTATATCTATTTACTAATTTATGTATAAAATTATCATTATATCCATTACTTTTAGCTATATTTTTAATCCGATTCATTTCATTGTTAAAACGTTCTTCACTTAATGGAAAATTGACTAACCTGTTAGTTAAGAAATGAAATGCTGCCATTTTGTGTTAACAGCAATGAAATAAGTCGGATGTTATATACTTATTTGTATTAGTAAATTTCCTATAAATATCAAATTCTAATTCGTTATTTCCAATAACTAACGAGTCGAGAAAAAGTAATTGCCCATTGTTCTCCTTTTCGGATGTAAAATTAATGAAAGGATATTTATTGTTAATTGTTTCTAAGAAATTTGGACACTAAATTTTCTGTTTTAGTATCAAAAATAGCAAATATATCGTCTTCGTATCTATACGAAACCTTTGGGAAATACTTGAGTTCTTTTTTGAATTGAGTTTCTAATCTACCCATAATCAAATTTGGAAGGAATGGAGATAAGCAATTGCCCATCGCAGTTTCCTCAAGTTGTTTATAATATTTATTGTTGAACTGAAAAAAATTTAGATTCATACATAATTTTGTAAGAAACAAATATTCATCAATAATTTCTTTCTTCAAATTATTGAATGCCAGTAGTTCCTTTAGGTACTCTAAAGCTAGTGGTATGGGTACACTAGGAAACAATGAATTTACATTAAAAGATATTAAAATTTCACCTTGTTTTTAAGTGAACATTCTTAATTTTGTCTAAGATAACGAGTTAGTAACCTCAAAGTTATCGTACGAGATATTTAATTTCCTGAATTCTTCTACTAACCATTTTGAAATATTGTATATTGATGATCCAACAGAAACAATAGGTCTCATGGACTTCCCAGGTTTATGGATTTTTGAAGGCAATACAGTTTAGATAACTATGGGTTACTACGTGTTAGTTTGAATTATAGTTTATCGGACACAAGGTTTTTACACTGTTCTAAGGTACTTTTTACTGCTGTTATCATTTTTGATATGTTACTTTAGTTTATATCATCTGCTGATGATGCTAACTTGGTTAGCGAAACGCGCGTCCAGAACGCGTGGTATAGCCTGGTTAGAACTCTTGTATTTTGATTTATTTTTACCTACTTATTCGGGTGCTGAGATTTGTGCTATAGTGCGAGTGATAATGTAAGTAGTTGCAACAGTTAACAGCGAAATATTTTTGATAAAAGAAGCATAAAATACTGTTTGTAATGCTGTCAATGCGTACCAAAAACAGTACGTAATTCCAGCGAACAAATTTTAATTTTTTTTTGATTCGCCATTGCCAGTCATGTAGTTTTCGTTGGTATGTAAGTGTTTTTAAGTAATTTGTTATAATTAATTTATTAAAAAGCATTGATTTTCTATATTAAAATTCAGTAGATATAACGGGGACAAAAATTTAAGATCTAATACAATGGCCTAATTTAACTAGCGTTCAAAATGGGTATCTTGCATCGTACAGGGAGTAAAATTGTCCTTTTCAAAAAAACTGTAAACTTTAAAATGTATTTTCGGCAGTGTATTTTCAGAATTAGGCTGCTTCCCTCTCATCAAAACACAGAAGTAAATAACTTTTTTATTTTGTTATCAATTTTCTGGGCAGTGTTGGGTTTTCCTGGAAGTAGAGTAGTAAGGACGACTTTTTTTTACTCCTCAGATTTTTTTTCGGGGCTGTATTATCACTATTTTCGATAAAGGCGCACAGTAGTACCTATATGACGGCGCCAACTTGGATTAGCGCAGCCCTGATTATTTTAATTCACTTGTAAAGAGGAAAGTTCGCTACTCTACCACCAGATTCGCTTCTATCGAAAGATAACGAATCTGTTCAGTTAGTAATAAATCCGAGCTACTGATTTTTAGTTTCAGGTGAACTTCTTAATTTTTATATTAAAATATATAATTTTTTAAAAACATATTTAATACATGGTTTCACTGAATGTATTTTTAGACACCGAAATAACGAAATATTCCTCTAAATATAATTATTTTTTGTTCAAGTTGCCTAACTGCTACGTTTCATAGCCGATTCTGATAGAGAATCTGGCAAACACAGATTGAAATATTTGCAAAAAAGTATTTTAATTTTTTTTCTAAATCATATTGTGAGCAATGCATATGTTTTTCAAAAGTCAAGAAGTAGAATCAAAAAAATGTGAAAATTTTTTTTTAATCTATTCGCCAAATTACATTAAATGATATTAATCCAATTAGACCACACTTTTCAGCTAAATTTATAATTTTCTACCGAATATTAAAAATTCGCAAGTTAAATATTTTTAGTTTTAAAAATACAAATCACCTAACCTAACCTATAACAAGGCCAAAGCTGTAAAAAAAACAAGTTATAAACTCAACCCTCAACTTATGTTGATGCTTATAGATTTGTGCACAGGTGCGCCTGAATGATAACCGAGATGATAACACTCGCATTTCACGATAAAAAAATCCTAAAGTGGGCTAGCCAAAAACGTATTTCTACAAAAATACGTGTTTAAAATCACTTGCTGAACCTACCAGTACTTATAAAATATAATATATGCAAATACAAAAATTTTCCATCAACCGAAATTTTGTGAAGTAGTATTACGTCGGAGAACAGCGGTAAGATTTTATTCACAGTAAATGGTTTATTCCATAAACATATAAGATCTATGGTTTATTCATTCCGTACCATTAGGGAACCAACAATTGTTTCACTACCACCTACTAGATGAGGTAACCAATATCTAAGTTTCACATTCATAGCGAGTGAGTTATTATGACACTTTTCATGGTTAGTGTTGTCAGCCTAGTACAATTGATCTACTACCTCTTTATACAATTTAGTACAGTGGTATGCTTTCTACATTTTTGAGTTATTGAATTTGGCCAACAATAAAAGAGTTTGGACTCCCTCCGGAACAAAATACTTGCCACGTACTTGTGCTACATGACAAAACTATAACAACAACATGACAAAATTAAATCTATTTTCATTGGAAGTATCTTAATATGTTTCAAATTTCAAGTCAATTGGGTAAGTATAAAAATCTGAAAACCGACTTAAAACATATGTCCCGCACTGATAGACAGACAGACAAACGGAGTTGAATATAACAGCTTCTAATATAATCGAATAAACCATTCAATAATTAAGACCAAATAATCTCTGAGAACTGAAATAGTAAAACGGCCCACACTAAGGCCAGCTGCTGGAATTACAGAATTACGACAGTTGTTAAACTCAAAATAATTCGAAGCATCCGCATTGTCTCATATCTGATTTCCTGGATGTAGTAAATAAAATTTCTGTTGTAAAACCGCCCACCGATCGCCGTAACATGTTGACTTGAATTGTTTCTGTGGATCATTACTAAAAATAAATGCATTTTCTGTTTCAATGGCACTTAAACAAACATTTGAACGCCTCAGAAGCCCTTTAAAAAATTAAAATTAGTCGGTGCATTTATACGTTCGCTATCGGCTGTCCAACCAAAACTACTAGAAATTATGATTATATTATTATTATGAATATTAATAATAATATACTCATTATAAACATTAAGTGTCTACGACTGCTCCCATGCGCTTTTATAGTTTTCGATTCTTTAAATACGCAACTGTCACTTATACCCAATTATACTAAAGTTTTGAACACTAAGGTGGTACGAATAAAGTTATCTACAAAGTTCTTATTAAACCTATTTTGTATATTATTACCAAGCGGTTACGATTTGTTTTGTTCAGGTATGACATAACCAAGTTGTGATATTTTTAATTTTCTATAAAATGTGTGAACTTTTTTTTCTTATGGTATGTGAAGCCATTGTGAACCATTTTAACTTGTTACTCGTAGACGATAACACAATACATACACAACTAATTAATAGCTGTAGACCGAATTACAATGGATTTATAAGAACAGTGGCGATAATAGATGCCCACCCGCCAAATTGATGTAAAATTTCTAAAGGTTTAAATGAGGCGCTTAGAAGAGCAAGGGCGAACTCAACAAGGGTCGAATATTTTTTATGCTTCTTTCGATATCTATATATCACAACAAACGATATTTCCTGACTAATTTTTTGAGTTCGCCCCTGTAAACATAAAATATTATTCGATATAGAAGCATAAAGGACGATACAGATTCGAGGAGAAACGGCGAACTCAACCTATTCCGTCCCCACTAACTGGTTGCGCAAGTCGGTTTGAGAGGATAAACGGCGAACACCACATCAGGTGATTTTATTACTTTATTTTGTGCGTATTTAGTATTAATAGCCAAGTGCTACTAAAAGCAAATTCGTTTTTTGGTGGTGTTTTTAGTGGTCTGTTAATTATTGTAAACTTGACAGTTGATCCTACTTAAACTTAATGAAGCCAGAAGAAGTAGTAGTTGGTCACCCTCGCAAGAGATCTACCAATACAGAAAATTGGTTGGCAAATAGTAACAAGAAGAACCGAAATGAAGGTCACGCTTATACGTCAAGGCGTACAAAAACACATATTCCCGCCCGACAGCTCGGACCCGCGTGTGATTGTGGATGTTTTGATAAAGTGGGACTTGAAAATATTCGCAAAATTTTTGAAGAGTTTTGGAAAATAGGAGATTATAATTTGCAAAATGCTTACGTGTCAAAGGTTGTTAAAAGCACGGAAGTTAAGAGATCCTATGTGAAGAATCGGCCAAGCAGAACGCTGAGACGCATTTATTATAGTGTAATACACGAAAACCATACATACGAAGTGTGTCGAAAAGCATTTTATAGTATTCATGGTATAACTAAAAAGCATGTTCGTGTTGTTTTGGACAAGGTAACATCAACTGGAAGTCTTCGTTGTGATTTAAGAGGGAAAAAGGAACCAGGAAATAAAACTAATGCAGATAGTCGAGCAAAAGTATTTCAGCACATCAAATCTTTGCCGACAGTTTCCAGCCATTACAGCCGTGCAAAAAGTCCGCACCGAAAGTATCTTCCTGAAGGGCTCAACATACATTCTCTTTATTTACTGTACGTAACCTGGCTTGATGAAAACTATCCAGGACTTCAACCCGTTAAAGAGTCGTATTACCGTTGTGTATTTAATAAAGAGTTTAATATCGGATTTCAACCCCCTGAAAGCGACACTTGCAATCTTTGTGACAAAATTGATATTACTGTTAAAAATCTGAAGACGAACGACCCGCAAAACATTACAGAAATCAATAAACTTGAACGAGAAAAGAAAATTCATGTCACGAGGGCTAAAGTTCCTCACACTCTACTAAAGACCTACAAAGAAAATGCAGATAACAACTTATTGGTAATAGCTTTCGATCTTCAACAAGCTCTGCCCACTCCAAAACTCACAACTGGGATCCAGTTCTACAAACGAAAATTGTGGACCTATAACTTTTGTGTGCACAATGTTAAAACAGGGCGATCTACAATGTACGTGTGGGATGAAGGTACTGCTAAGCGTGGATCATGTGAAATAGCAAGCTG
This sequence comes from Kuschelorhynchus macadamiae, assembly GCA_030620095.1. NCBI lineage: Eukaryota > Metazoa > Arthropoda > Insecta > Coleoptera > Curculionidae > Kuschelorhynchus > Kuschelorhynchus macadamiae. The sequence continues at coordinate 726,577 of JAUTXW010000446.1, forward strand.
TTTATTAGATTACCTTTCTAATATTGAAAACAACATAACCAAAGTTGCAATGTTCAGTGATAACTGCCTTGGGTAAAATAAAAATATCAACCTGGTTCTCTCCAACATGGCTTTCATTCATGCAAGCAGATTTACTCAAATACAGCATTATTTTATGGTACCTGGACAATCATTTCTACCATGTGATCGCGATTTCGGCCATATTGAAAAAGAAGTTAGAAATGCTTGTGTTTATGCTCCAGATCATTACGTCTATTTTATAGAAAAGTGTCGTAGGAAAAATCCTTTTCAAGTTGTCCATCTAACAGAGGATTTAATAATGAACTTCAATGAACTTCAAGCAAGTATCACAAAAGCGCAGTTGACAGGAGCGAAATTTAAGGATGGAAAAACATTTGAGTTCAGAGGTGATTTTAAGCAAGGGTTCAAAAAGGAAAGTCACCCAACTATAACCAGGAAAAATTTAATCTAAGACATGCAAATCTTAAAAAATTATACAACAGCCCTATAGTCATAGCTCCAGCCAAACTACAGGATATTCAAGATTTGCTGCCATTTGTTCCCCTGCCGTGGAGTAGGTTTTTTATTGGTCTGATAGAAAATCAACAAAATGCGCAGGTAGTTGAAGAACCCGATAATAACAATGACGAAGAAATTGTAGATTACGAATAATTTTTATATAATTATTTTTGTATTTAATGCTTAAGTTTGTTTTTTTTGTTTATTTTTTCTTCAAAACATTAAAATAATAGGAGAAAGGCAATGTATCTACGTAAAATGATTAGTAAGGTCATTTTTGTTGAGTTCGTCCATAGCAAAACCATTAAAATCGTTTTTGCTCAAAACTTGCATTTGATGAGTTCGCCCTTTCTCTTCTAAGCGCCTCAAATGGAGGTACCGATATTATCGTTAGTTTTCCGAAAAAAATGATTAAATCAATCTACTTTTATATTGACAACCTCTGTCAGCGTCAGTTGTAAATGTAGGGTTATGTTAATGTTTTACTTTAATAATCTGTTCGAACTATCTAGTATAAACTTACTTTTTCATTTAGATTTTTAACAAATAACAATGTTTATGCAAAGGGTTAATAAGAGTTGTCTGCCAAGTGAATTTAGTAATATAATAATATTTTTATGCTAATTTTAGAGAGCTTCTACCTCAAATTGAGGTGCTGAATGAAGTAAAACATACACTAAGACATGACACAATATTGTGTTTTACATCAAAATAAAACCAAAATATAATAGTATGCAATGTCATTTAATAACTTATCTTGGAGTAAACTTAAACTTAAGACATTTACGGTCATAGGCATTTACACATTCATCACAAACACTTTATAGTTACAAGCAAAAACAGGTGAACCATGCTTAAATACATTTCTCCATATGGCAAATGGCTGAGAACTTCTTGTTTGAATCAATAGTCATTTTAATAACCAAAAAAACTAATAAAATGAGCCACTAAAACAACAAACCACATAAGAAATCCACGAAGGCGAAAAGTAAACAAAACGATTTTAGCAGCAATATGGCCGAACCAATCAAAAATTGGTTACTCGATTGTTGCCACTGTCCTTATAAAATCACCGACCGAATCTCGTACCAGCGCCTCCTATCTCCGGAACCTCAAGTACAAGAGGTAATAGTTTAGTTGTCGTAAATAATTACTGTAATGCTTACTTCTCAGTTGCAACAGAAGAACAACGTCTGGTAATAGCCAGTTTAAAGTAGCAGTAGACGATAACTTTTTCTACTCTGCAATGACTCGTTCTAATAGTAATACGTTATAGGAGTACATTTGAACATAATGGAGTAGAGTAGTCTCTGCAAAGTTCAAGAAGGAACTGATACTTAGAAGTTGTAATTTAGTAAACAGAGTAGAAACAGTAACTTCGAATAATTACTATTATGTCACGGAAAAGAAATGACGGCCTTGGAGTCAATTCTTTAAATAATTGCTTGGCAGTAGGTATTATATAATTACTTTACATGGAAAATTAATATAAAGTATTATTCGCAGTAACAATATATATATATATATATATATATATATATATATATATATATATATATATATATATATAATACTGCAGAAGAGTGTTTGTCGATATATAGTAGGATTATTAGTAATAAATACGTAAAAACTCTTAAGGAGTAGTCGTGAAAACAGTTGTAGCTACTTTAGTACTAACTGGCCATGGCCTCCTTAGAAAAAATTGAGACCTAGCTTTAGGAAGTGTGATATTTCGATGATACTCAAATCTTTTATGCACTTGTGAAGCATCAATAGACTGGAAATTTTATGCTCTTTCCAAAAATCGAAAAATCGCCCATAAGAAAAATGAAAGTTGAGGCGGGTTGCGGGTTAACAAAAAACGATGGAGACATGTGGTACACGCCATTTTATTCGTCTTATAAAAGTGTCCCAATAATGTCACATTTTGACAGCTGTCAAATTTACCGATTCGGATTTACTAGCGAAAAACGAAATCCGCCATTTTCGGTTTTTCGTCGATATTTCTAAAACCAATTGACCGATCGTAAATCTGAGGCCGGATATCGCTAAGTTTCCTTTAAAACTTTTCCCATTTAACCTTTGCTCTAGGTATAATAGGAGTCGAGATCTCTATATAGAGAAGCGAATCTGGGACACATTGTATATGTTGATCCAAATTTACATAATTGCCCTCACATTAACACGAGAAAATTGGGTAAGCGGATCCATATAGACTTAACGGACGCTACGCTCCTGAGTGTTTCTAATATACTAACGGATACCAGTTTTATTTCTAAAATAACAAAAACGTCCCCATAAAGAAAACAATCTGAAAAAAATGATTGAGGCGAAATAACAAACTAAAAAACTGCTGCAATATTCACGAAGTTAATATTTCTTATAATTTGTTTTGGTATCTTACTCGAGAGAAAATTACATCTTTATACATCGGATGAAGTAAATATTTTTGCAATGAGAAAATATCTATTCTGTTAGTTATATTCTTTTTTACGAACATGGTTTTAAAAAACGATAATAAAATACCGAGTAAAACACGCAGTAATTAACAAATTTATAATCAACAGTCTGGCACTGAGGTACTAAGTCCGTTATAGTTTTTCCACCAGACCTGCAAAGAAAATTACCTTTGCTTTTTTGCTATTTTGAATCGTAATTATACTATACTGTGTAATCAGTATGTTAACTTTTAGACAGATACTCATCTAATCGCATGAAAAAAAAATTGGCTATCCTGTAAAGCATTGTGTAATAGTCGGACGTGCAGCACATTAATTCCACTGTATAAACAGTTATTGTGGTAAAAATTCAATATGGCGAAACAAAATGGCGGCCTACCGGAAATTTATATCAAAATTTGCACAAACATCAAGTATTATGTTGGAATCAACTGGTAACATTTTGGGACGAATCCAAGATGCTGGAAGAAAATAGCGGCTTAATAAAATATTTAAAAAATCAGCTTGAGCCTAAAAAATTTGCTTAATGGATTGGTTTCAAGTTGTGTACCATAACTAAATGTGGTAAAGGGATCAACTAGTAAAATTATGGTACTAATTCAAAATGACCGAAGAAAATGTCGACCAAATAAAATGTTTGTAATCGTGAAAAAATCACCCTGTCAGATGCCAAATTATCAATTCCGTCGGTCCGTCTGTCTGTCACCCGGTCGAAACAAGAACGCATCGAAAACTGTCGTTGACCCCATCAAGTGCATCGTTCCCCCAGAAGCAGTGGTTTCTTCTTCTGCAGTTTTATCTCACCTCAATTTTTCTTCAAAGGAAAATGGTTTTTATAAATTTTGTAAGAAATTTGAATGACCTAATATCGATCATTTTGTCTTGAACATCTTAATTAAGATTGAAATGAACTTGAGCTCTCATGAATAAATCATTATTTCAGTCACAAAATATTAACAAAATTTCTTTATCTTCAAATGTCAAGCAATTTTTGGACGTCTGCAATTTAGTATGGACCAAACTACTAAGTACGAGACACTCGCCTGATGAAAGGTCCATACCTCAGAAGGAAGCTTACCTTATTAAAGCAACGTCAAAGTAGAATTGTGGGCGATTTGATCAATATTTATATTTATATTAATATTATTTGGGAATATGATCAATTTGCTTTCTCTAGTTATTTCTGCCAGAAAGACCTAAGTATTAATCAAATTCAAATTCAAAACATGCTTTATTGTCGAAAGATACATCTTATTGATAAAGCTCTAAAATAAATATATAAACATACATTATTTAAATAAAATATTACATAAAAATTAAACCATAAAAAAAACGAAACAAAAATGTCAGAAGGTTAAAAACAAGAGTGAAGATTAAACATTAAAGTATAACATTAAAACATATAATAAAATTAAGTAACAGAGCATACAGAACAAGGCAAGACCCACCCTATTGGCTACCATGCATCAACGAAAAATTCCTCTATGGAATAGTATGCTTTCGTCAACAGTATATTTTTTATTTCCTTTCTAAACTTTATCCTATTCGTTGTCAATTTAAGGCTCTGTGGAAGCTCGTTAAATGCCTTTTTGGCATTGTAGACATGGGAATTTTTTATCTGGGATGTGGTCGGTATCGGCAAGGTAACATTATTTAAACCGTTTCTCGTCTGATAAGCAGGTGTATTGATAGTGTTTGATTTGTTTTTGTGTACCAAACATAGACATTCCAGCAAATATAAACACGCCAAAGTCAATATTCTATGCTCTTGAAACAGAGGCTTACAAGACTGCCGATAGGGCACATTGAATATTATTCTCAATGCTCTCTTTTGAAGAACAAATACCGAGTTAAATAGATAATTGGTGTACCCACCCCAAAAGCAAATACCATAGCGTAAGTGTGACTCTATTAATGAGAAGTATACCGATCTCAGTGTAACATGATCTAAATCGGATGATAACATTCTCAATGCATAGCAGCCCGAGGCAAGCCTCCGCCTCAATTCCGAAATATGTGAGTCAAACTTCAGTTTGTTATCGATAAAAATACCCAGAAACCTGCAACAAGTCTGATTTACTGGGGTCTGATCGTCAAGGGAAATATTATCTAGATTCCATTTAAAGGTAAGAACATTGGTTTTGGACACATTAAATGATAAAAGGTTTGCATCGCACCACTCCTTAATAACGCGTAAGTCAGCATTCACCGTAGCATTTAGCCTTACCTCCTCAGTCTTCTGCTAAAGTATCGTTGTATCGTCGGCGAAGAGAGTTACCTCCCCTTTAATATTCAGGGAAGCAAAATCATTTATATACATAACAGAAAGAGGAGGGGCCCCAAAACAGATCCCTGAAGGACACCGCTCTTAATAGTAAGATATTCAGATAACTCTCCACTGAGAGATACCGCTTGTGTCCGGTCCGAAAGGTAGGACTGTAACCAGTCAAGTGTGTCCCCTAAAACCATAGATCTCTAGCTTACCCAGCAGCACTCTATGGTCAACACAATCAAACGCTTTTGCGAGATCACAGAATACTGCTGCTGAAAGCTTGCCATCATTCAACCCAAGGTAAAGTGATTTCAAAAATGAAAAAACAGCATCATAAGTATTTTTTTCCGCCTGAAATCCAAACTGCTTTAAATGCAGTACTTTATATTTATTTAGGAAATTTAACATTCTCTTTTTTACTATTTTTTCTACCACCTTTGCTATGGTAGGCAACAAAGAAATTGGCCCCTGATTAAGGAAATATTAATGGCATCCGCAAAACTGTTAAGAGACGAGTCGTTTAAACGAGGTCATGAAATCCACATGCATTACTTTACCGTTTAACTTCGTTTGTTCCTTTATTCCCCGAGTACTCCAATTACGGAATTTGTTATTACCCATGCCTTTTCCACTTCTCCTAATCTGATTTTTTAATCCCTTATCATTAAACTTTCTCGCTCTAACCTAACCTAACCTAACCTAAAACAACCACAGTATCTGGCATGTGACTCGCGTGATCTGATCATACTGTCTGGCTAAAAGTACCGACTGACCCAGATATACGGCTGCTGCTAAACAGCTAACGCAATGTAATTTCTTTTATTTCGAAGCAGCTAGGCAGGACCGGCATTGTTGAGTAGAAATCTTCTATTATAACAATTTTTTTTTATATCTGAATTGTCAAAACTCAGATATTAAGTGGACCATGCAAATTTTTAATCAAAATCCAAAATTAAATATTTTCAAAATAAATTAGATTAGATATTTAATGGCCAATTTTGAAATATGTTTGCCACACATGTATTATATTACCTGGCAAACAGGGCTATAAAGTTTTATAATAATTACATTCTACAGGGTGCCTAGTTTTCGTTGACATTATTAGTAAATATACGGGGTTGGGGTTAAGGATATTCTTATAGAATTCATTGACATAGTTACCTTTTTACTTCCCTCGTAAAAGGGAAGTATTGGCATCGTGAAAAAATCACTCTCCGAGGTCTTTTCAGATCTTCACGTTTCATGGGCCCTAGATGACGAAAAACATGTTTTCTCAATTCCGTTCTGTTAGCGTAGCTAAAATACTACGTACCCGTTTGAGTTGAAATTTTAGTCAATTAAAGGTCATATGGGGATGACCTGGTAACATTTTGGTAAAAGTCCAATATGGCGAAACAAAATGGCGGCCTAATAAAATTTTAAAACATAGTATGTTGGAATCAACTGGTAACATTTTGGTACGAATCCAAGATGGTGGAATAAAATGGCGGCTTAATAAATTATTTAAAAATTCAGCCTGAAAAACTGCTTAATGGTTTGATTTCAAATTGTGTCCCGTAACTGAGGTAAAGAGAATCAACTAGTAAAATAGTGGTACAAATTCAAGATGGCCGAAGAAAATTGCGGCCAAATAAAATGTTTGTAATTGTGATAAACCACCCTCACTCACCCCCTCAGGGTTCGAACATCTTTACGTTTTAGCGTCGTTAAATGCAAAAAAAACATGTTTTATCAATCTCTCCGATCCGGCTGTCGGTCTGTCTGTCTGTCTATCTGTTTGGCTGTCTAACATTTCGCGGAATAGCAATAAAGACTATTTACCCTTTTGACTTCAAATTTTGGTCAAAAATTAAGGGTTATATGGGGATGACCTGGTAAAATCCAATATTATTATTAAAACACTACTGACTTCAAAGTTTGGTCAAAAATTAATTTTTTGGTAAAATCCAATATGGCGAAACAAAATTTCGGCCTGGTGAAATGTTAAAAAAAAAAATATTTAAAAAACTACTCATCCAATTTATCTCAAATTTTCCAAAAACATCAAGTATTATGTTGGAACCATCTGGTAACATTTTGGTAAGAATCTAAAGCGAAACAAAATGGCGGCTTTATAAAATATTTAACAATTCAGCCTGAAAAACTGCTTAATGGTTCGATTTCAAATTGTGTGTCACAACTAATTGTGGTATAGGGATCAACTAGTAAAATTGTGGTCCTAATTCTACATGGCCGAACAAAATGGCGGCCGAATAAAATGTTTGTAATCAAGAAAAAATCACCTTCTCAGGTTTTACACATCTTTACGTTTTAGTATCCGTAGATGCCAAAAAATATGTTTTACCAATTCCGTCGGACCGTCTGTCGGTCTGTCTGTCTGTCTGACAATTCGCGGCATAGATTAAAGACTACTTACCCGATTGTCTTGAAATTTTGACCAAGAATTAAGGGTCATATAGGGATGATCGAGTAATATTTTGGTAAAAATCCAATGTGGGAAAACAAAATGGCGGCGTAGTGAAATTTTAAAAAAATATTATGAAAAAACTTTATTTAATAGACTTTTGTTTTTTTTACTGGATCCTAACCCCAAATAATACACCACTCTAACAAAATAACAAGAGGATTATTAACGAAAATCATTTAGAAATTTAATATCTGGGAAATATATGCAGACCAACGGAGTAGGTAAAGACTGATGATAATATGGGTTTCATGCAGGATATATATATGCCCTGAGGATGCAACAATTAAGTTGCAAAATGTCGACAATTTGAAAAAAGACACTCTAACAAAAGTTTTTAATCATTGTTCCGCCATATTGGATTTTACCAAAAGATTACCAGGTTAGCCCAATATGACCTTTAATTTTTGGTCAAAATTTGAAGTCAATCGGGTAAAAAGTGTTTAAGCTATGTCGCGAACGATGGAATTGAAAAAAACTGGGACGTTTGTTTTTTGGCACCTAGGGACCCTAAAACGCGAAGATATGTAAAACCAGAGAAGGTGATTTTTCACGATTACAAAAATTTTATTTGGCTGAAATTTTGTTCCGCCATCTTGAATTAGTAACATAGTTTTACTAGTTGAGCCCTATACCACAATTAGTTGTGGCACACAATTTGAAATTAATGCATTAAGTAGTTTTTTCGGGCTGAATGATTAAATATTTTATTATACTGCCATTTTGTTCCGCCATCTTAGATTCGTACCAAAACTGTACCAGTTAATTCCTACATAATATTTGATGTTTATGCAAAATTTGAAGTAAATTGAATAAGCAGTTTTTTCATAATAATTTTTTTAACATTTCATTAGGCCGCCATTTTGTTTTGTCTTCTTGGATTTTTACCAAAATATTACCTGGTCATCCCGATATGACCGTTAATTTTTGATAAAAATTTTAAGTCAATCGGGTAAGTAGACTTTAAACTATGCCTCGAGCTGACAGACTAAAATGTAAAGATGTGTTAAACCTCAGAGGGTGATTTTTTCACGATTACAAACATTTTATTTGGCCCCCATTTTGATCGGCCATCTTGAATTAGTACCACTATTGACTCTTTGATCCCTATACCACATTAGTTATGGAACACTCTTTGAAATCAAACGATTAAACAGTTTGTTCAGGCTGAATTTTTAAATATTTTAATAAGCCGCCATTTTGTTCCGCCATCTTGGATTTGTACCAAAATGCTACGAGTTGATTCCAACATAATACTTGATGATTTTGCAAAATTTGAGATACATTGGATGAGTAGTTTTCTAAAAATAATTTTTTAAAAATATTTCACTAGGATGCCATTTTGTTTCGCTACATTGGATTTTTACCAAAATGTTACCAGTTCATCCCCATATTACCCTTAATTTTTTACCAAAGTCAATCGGGTAAGTAGTTTTTTAGCTACGCCGCGAATAGACAGACGGACAGACCGACGGAATTGAGAAAACATGTTTTTCGTCATATAGGGACCCTGAAATGTAAAGATCTGAAAGAATCTCGGAGAGTGATTTTTTCACGATTAAAATACTTCCCATTTACGAGGGAAGTAAAAAATACTATATTTTCCTATATTTAAAATATTAATTAATTTTTAAAACTACTATTTGACTTACAAAACGTCACCAAATCTTTGAATCCACCCCTGCTCGCAAATATTGTAACACAAATTTTGTGTACTCCCAATGTCGATATAAAATATACGGATTTCAAGAAACAAGGATAGCAGTACCAAAAGACTGAGATGCGTTATTGGCTGTTCAGAAAATAAGATGGAATTATTTCACTTATAGGATCATTTTGTAGAAAAAAGTTTATTTTTAAACCAATTAGGAAATGGTTTTGGAAATCACTTAGAAAAATGTTGATTATTGACGTGTGGTATATTTATAATTAAATATTAGTCATCTAAGTATTAAAAAAAGTGGATTAAAACTTCACATTTTTATGAAACTTTGACGTTTCTTTATTATTTCTAAATACGTTTTGTACGTTTTTTAAGAAGAAAAATATATAATAGTTGATTAGTTTAGGAACATGACTATAGACTGGTTTGGGATTTTCTAAGAAAAAAAATCATGTGCGGCCATAATTTGTTCTAGAAAATAGACCAAAATCGTGTTAAATTTCAGGCGTATGTTCATCCTTAAAATACAAAAGCTTCATTTTGTCTTCATAACATTTCCATTCCTTTCTCTTGGAATTATTAGAAGTCAAGTCATCTATCAATGTCAGTGCTGAAATTTCTCAGGTCATCAACTACCACACAAAATGTGATTTCTACATGAAAATAACTACTTATAATGTTGCAGAAATGCATTCAATTTGTGTGACGTAGCTAATAGGCACACTCCATTCATTTTATACCAGGATTTTACGATTCTCTTGTTGAATAGCGCACTAATTTCTATTTATAAAAATAGCTGAGTAATAAAAATAAATACCCACTTCAAACTTATTTAATAATAGCCTGCGGCACTAAAGCAATTGCCAGATACTTTACGAGCATTTCAACAAATCGATTTGGCTTTAGATGTTAATAAATCATGAATCGCACGTGTAGAAACTGGGAATTTGTACGCCAAATTGAAAATGTTTATCAAAAGGTTTACTATTGTTGATAATAAACAGACTCTGAACTATTTTTGTAACAAAATCGCAACATGACTTTTCGAAATGATGGTTAGTAGTAACTATTAATTTGTCATTTTCGTAAAGTTAATTTTTTGATCCGTTTTCACTCGACTAAAAAAGCTACTCATGCTCGAACAAAACCTGTACACATCTTCTGTCATTTAACAATGAAAATTGGTAAGCAGACATCTTAGGACGCTAAGGGTTCGAATTTCTAGTTTGTCCTGACGAGGATGTCTGTCCTCATTGTTGATACAATCGAAAGGGTAAAGCGTTAGCTGAAGTGACCATTTATTGACCAACATTTTAGTTAGGTGTGTTTTATCTCTTCTTAGATTAAATATTTTAGGTGCAGTTTTGATCTCGTTTATTTATGTAGTGCAAATTCTTACTTCCGCGATACAGGGTATTAAAGATAAAAATAATTGATTTTTAGTAGTAATTCCGAAATAGTAAAACTTATTTGATTAAGATTTGGCACAACCGCATAGGTATGCCATATTTTGACAGTATTCAACAGTTTTTATTTAAACCATGGGT